>PVJO010007868.1:0-78802 GCA_004026905.1 Hystrix cristata | reverse complement strand
AACATACTATTAAGTGAAATAAATCAGACACTTATTAGTACACATCGAATTGTTTCTCTGATATGAGAAACCATAAGTGTAAATAAGGACAAAGGGGTAGAATAGATATTTTGTTTAAAAAAAAGAGAGAGATAGTATTCAAAAGAGAGAACTAGATAGGGAAAAGGGGGATAAAGAAGAAGGTTAAAAGAAAAGTAAGATGAAAGGGGAAAAAATGGTAAAGTGTAGCTACACTTGTTGCAAATAGGGAGGGGTGGGTGAATGGAAGGGAGGGGAGGGGAAGGGGGGAAGAGGGGGAAAACCAAGATGTAGCATGTACAGGTACAAAATAACCATGTTGATTATGATCATTATGTATACAATGTACCAATACATGTTCTTGGTAAAAATAATAAAAAAATTAAAAAAAAAACCAGCAGAGCCAGATTATGATTAAGAAATCACTGTGTTTTTAAACTAAAGTACCAGACGATACCTTCAAGTGAGTGCCAGGGAGAAGTTTTAAGACAAAATAGGAACAATTCTTATAAAGAAGGAAAGAAGGCACATGCTTGGGAGATGGCGAGAGTAGAGAAATGAGCCTGAATTTAAAGTGAGATGGGAGATTTTTCTCCAGCCTGGAGAGATGAAGAAAAGGGACTGACTATTTTAGTAACCTTAATAATCATAAATCCCAATGCAAGTGTCATGATCACTGTTATACGTATATATCACTGTTGAGAATAGAAATTGGCCCAATCCCTTCTAGAAAGCAATTTATCAGTGTTGCTTACTTACCTAAAAATAATTGAGAAATAATGTAAAATCAAGTATTTAAAAATTAGGCACACTACGCTCAAGTCAGAGGGGCCTTAATGCTGAGCTGGGCTTGCATCTTTTCTGGGCTAACATGGGAATTGACCAGAAGCGCTGTATTTTTCTAGCTTCAGAATAAAATGGTAGCTAAACCAATTAGAACGACTTAATTTGAATATTCTGAAATACTTTCCAGCTTTGATTTACTACTACATTCAAACTTTTAAATTTAGAATTGACGACTTTAACAATTTAAATCCATTTTAACAGCAAGTAGGAGCACTACGATATATTGTCCAACCGATTTTTCAGCAAATTTCTCAGACAAAATGAATGGCCTTATTTTAGTGAAGATCACTCAATCTCAGGCTCTTGGATGCTTTTGAAGCAAACTCAATTCTATTTCTGACCTTCTTACGAGCCCGCAGCATCAGAGAAATGGACTGGAGGTGGATGAAGAAAGGACCACAAGCTTAACTGTACAAATGAGACACCCCAGGATACTGGAGGATCCAGAGACTGTGAAGGGTCAGGAAGATGGTAAAGGCACAATGACTCCACCTTCTCGCAGACAGTGCAACTCTCATTCGAGAGAAAATAGAAAGCAGGGTGGGACAGGACCAAGGCCCAGGAGACTCCAGCCAGCCCAGATTATCCCAGTGCCTTAAAAGCTTTGTCTGCACAAAGAACTTTGGAAGAACTCAAGTCCTGTCTCAGGGTGGTGAGCAGCACGCCCTATACAGAGCACCACTAGCACCACACGTGAGCCAGACTTCTAAGAGGTCCAGTTCATCATTGTGATCAGCCAAGCTCGAGAGGGTGGACACAAGCCAGTGTTGGCCCAAATTTCAAATTTCTGAATTTCTGTGAGATTCAGAAAGAATGGCTCCCCATTGACGAGGACCCTGGGCCACTATGAGAACATGATGACTCTCAAGCATCTACAACAGCAGGCATGGACAATTTTTGCATTCATCAGATTGAAGGATCAATGGTTTCCCAGAATAAGGCCGAACTGACGCACGAACCTATGTCATGGACGGCTCATCCACAGCCAAAGATCCTCATCTAGCCTAGATAAAACAAAAGCTTTCACTGATCCCAGTACTGCAGCGGCTGGCACATAGCAGAAAAGGAAGCCGGAGGCACAAAGTACTGTCTAACCTACCAAGGTGGGCTCTTACTGGACAGACAGGTAAGAGCCAAGCTCAGTGTTCAGTGGTGAGGAAAATTCCACCTTAAGATCTCAGAAACACAGTCAGTCCAACCCAAGAACATAGCGGGCAGGAAAGTAACACATGTGGAGTGGGACCTTCCTCCACAGTACCTTTCAAGGACCTTACAAGGTCTGCAGCGACCCAGAACCTGCAAGCCTTCCGGTGTTAGCTTTCATGTTCTCAGCTGTCCCCAGTCTCCGTAACCATGCATAGTACGCACAGTCCTCATTTAACAATGGTTAAACTCACAATTTTTCAATTTTACAATGATGCAAAAGCAATATGCAGTCAGTAGAAACCATACATCAAATTCTGAAGTTTGCTCTTTTCCCAGGCTGGCAATATGCAGTATCATTCTCTCTTGCAATGCTGGGCATCAGCAGGAAGCACAACACTCTACAGGGTGTTGTGCTGCTAAGCTGTGCTGCTCAGTAATTTAGGCGCATTTCTATGTCTTTTCGACTTAATGGTACTTTACACTTCCAATGGGTTTCTTAGGACATAAAGCTATCATAAGTCAAGCAACACCTATACTTAGCCACCAGAAGGATAAATAAGGGTAAATGTATAGTTGGAGTTACGTACACTGACCCAGCCTTGGTTTGCCACATCAGCAAATACAACAACAAAAAGGATGATAAGATTTGGGGCCAGGATTAGAGTGGCCCAGCAATGTGAGCACTAACACCTCATTTTCATCAGAACACACACACACACACACACACACACACACACACACACACACAGAGACACACACACAGACAGACTTTGGAATATACGTATATAGTACTTAAGTTTACATAGAATAGTATAAAATGAATATATGTGTATGTGAATTTTTAAAAATCATTATTCTGAACACTTTTTGGTCCAAAATTTCAAACTAATAGCTACAATAATGTATTTTTTAAAATATCAAAGCAGAAATTTCTAGATGAGCTGGTTTCTAAGAAGTCAGAGCACATCATGCAGTGGCTATGTGTGAATATGATGGTCAGTCACAGTTTGGAGATTTTCTTTATCACAGCTCGCCTGCATTCACAAAAATCTCAAGAACTGTTTCAAAAACAAGTGATTCAAAACAAAGTTCAGAGTAATATGTGGAGACTACATTTCACCAAATTCAGCTACATGTATAAGAAATCTATTTACTGATTCAGCAGGTTATTTGAAAGGCATAATGAATATAACTCTGACTAGAAAGTTAAAACAAGTTTCCCATAGCTTACTATTCCATATTAATTTGTTACGTGTAAATTTACAGGTAGGTCAAGTGTCAGCAGATGATATAATTTTTAAAACTTTTTCTTGTTATTTCTTACTCTTACTTGTTTTGTGATGCTTATTCCAACACTTTCAAATAAAATTAAAAAATTCATTATACTACACTCATGCCTATTACATAACTCTATCCCCAAAAGAGTTGAAGCTACTTGCTTTTAACAAAAACACACTAATATACTCTACTTCTGGTGAACAAACCAACAATGGAAAAGCAAAAGTACAGAGAACTCAAAGAGCAAGTTTTGTTTACAAAGCTAAAATATGAGATTAATTTTCCTATTTGCTTCTTGTTGCTCTCCCCCGACTACACACACATGCACACACATACACGCACAGGGTGTGAACACACAGGTAGGCACATGCATATATATGTGTGCACAAACATTCACATGCACATACTGGATTCTTCTGATACCATTTTTGAGGGGACTGTGAGAGGCAGGCAAATGGCTCCTCACTTCACAGTCGTAAGGTTCCTGGATAATCTTTTGTACAAATGATATACTTGACAAAACTTCCAGAATTTTACAATCACATCTGTCACTTGAGGGCCAAAATATAAAATGCTGAAAATTTCCCAAAGAAACTTCATAGGCTCGTTTTAAAGTAACACCATAGCTTGGCTGACATGTACTACTTTTTTCTTTTAGAAACTGAAAAAGTCTGATTTGGCAAAAATCCTAAATTTCGGCCTAATCTTGTGGTTTTGAGAAAATCTTGAAATTCTTTTTTTTTTTTTTTGTGGTGCTTGCAAGGCAAGCACTCTAATCACTGAGCTAAATCCCCAGCCCAGTTTTGAGAAAATCATTCGACATTTTCTACCTAAGTGAATGTTAAGTAATTCCCTCTCCTCATCTCAAGTCACTAAAGGTCACAGTGGTGCAGATTTCAATTTATATTGTTTCCACCTTTAGTTGTTGGGGTCTTCCTAAAAAGCTGTGGACTCACAACACTTTGAGATGTCTTTCTCCATGATATCCACATGTGTTACATTCACAACTGTGAGCCACTCCTAGAATGGACACAGATAGGCCGGGAGATATACACACACACACACTCACACACACACTACCATTCAAAAACAAAACCAAACTCAGTGGGAAGCAGTGCAAGAGATAAGAGGTTTTCAGAGCATCATTTAGCAAGGAAAGACTCAAAATAAGTCGTGAGCAGCAGTGATGGAGGTTAGACAAACCACCCCCAGAAGGTCTGGTGGTTTGCAGGGCTCTTGGGGAAGCCCAGAGCCCCCTCCTCAGGGCCCAGACAGGCAGCTGCCCTCACACTCTGAGACCTGGAGAGAGCTGCTTTTCATCCGAAGTCTCCCCTCTTAGTCATTCCCATAAATATTCGTGGCTCCAGCTCAATGAAGCTCCGTGGAGACTATACCTTATAATTTGCATAGCAGACATCTTTTCAGCTGTCAAATAGCGCTGAGAAAACTTTATGAAAGCCTCTGCAGTGTCAGGGCAATATTAATTACAGGCCTTTGTGGCTATGATGTGGGAAATCCGTCCTGGGGGAATCTGTGTTCTCAGATATGGCAACCCAATTACATACAATCCATCTAAGGAGGCTGCTTCCTAACTGCTGGATGATTATTTTTAGTCATAGTCATGCCCCACATCTCAGGTTGATGAATTATTTTTTTCTTCCGCAAAGCTCAAAGTGTTTCATGGATGCTTCCTAATTAATCTGAGGACACGGCCTCACTCACCATCATCATCTCAAGTGCCAGTGTACCATGCAACTGCAAAATTGACCCGGAAGAGGCAGACAGACCTGAGCCCGTACAGCACCGTCCCATCGGGGTGGAGCCGGATCATGCGGTTTTTCACTGTCACTCCGTGCACAAATGACTTTTTGTCATTTAAGAAATATGTGTCAGGCACCCACAGCTGGTCAGCCACTCGATTATCAAGCGTGAGGTTGAGAGGGATCCCAGAATAGGCGAGCCTTTTATCTCTCCAATATTGTTGAAAATACATGGTTAAGGTATAATCCTGGGGGAGGGGGCAAGAGAAAAAGAAAAGAGAAAATTAGTTTGTGCTCAGCCACAGGTATAATTCCTCCACAACTGACCAAGTTTAGGTTGAAACCCACAGTCTGCAGTGAATATCCAGGAGAAATGGGTGTCATTTTTAGGCAGATTAGGAAGCAGAGGTTGTATGTTACAAATGCAAATACAAGGTTGAATTGTGCCCTTTAGGAATAGATGTGTGTCATGCATAAAGGCTTTGTTTTACTTAGTAAAGGAGACCAGACAAAGTGTCTTTTAGGAGATAACCACATAGAAATAAAGGCGACAAAAAATTACTGGTACTAGAAAGAGAGAAGGGGGAAAAGCAGGAAGGGAAAAAAGGAAAGAAAAAGGAAAGGGAAATCATGGAAAATAATGAATAAACCTGCTGTAAATAGGGAAGGAGGGAACAGAAGGGAGGGGTGGGGAAGAGGGGAGAAAACCAAGATACATCATGAACGGGTACAAAATAAATGTGATGAATGTGATCATTATAGGTACAATGTACCAATACATGTTCTTGGTTAAAAATAAATAAAAAAATAAAAAATAAATTACAAGTAATCGTAAAATCAGGCTGCTGGCAGGGAACCCAATGGTTCCCCAGGCGAGCTATCTCCCACCAGGCAGACAGGCGCTCTAACAACCTAGGACAGATGAGCTCCAGCTACACATTATCTCTTTGAAACTGAAGCCACTTTCTCCTCATTCTGCCTTCTGTGAGGCTATAAATACAAGCCTTCCATAAACAGCCATGGAGGAGGAATGGCCCGTGGGAGGGCTTTACACCCTATCCATCACATTTTCTTTCCACTCACCGTGGCCATTTCTACATTAACTGCGTTGTAATAGCACCTGGAGACGATGACATATCAGTCTGGAAACACAGGAGACTGGGGTTGCTGTGGAACGTAGGAGGCGGCCACAGCGCTGCCACATGGGGTGGCCAGCAAAAGTAGCAAACTCCCCTGAAGACGGCCGCACCTGCTCTTCACCAGGCAGTTAGTTCAGTGGGGAAAAGGCAAATCAGAGGACAGATGCAGGAGGAAAAGGCAAATTGTTTTGCTCTTTTCTTCTTTCAGCAGGGGCAAGCATTTTTTTAATTCCAGAATGACCAAGTCTGAAAATCTGGTTATAATCACAGGACTTCCTGAACTGTGGAAGGGTCTGAAAAATCAAAGGCAAGCAGGTAAACTCTCCAGCCCGGAAGGGCAGAGTTGCCGCTGTTGCATGTGAGGAGTCTCTGAGTGCTCAAGCTACCAGATGGGTCTGCAAACACCCTCACTTTGGATGGTGGGCAATCAGCTCAAGAATCCAACACGGACACAGATCCTTTCAAAGCCTGTCAGTCTGATTTCCTCTGCTCATGGAGCACTTCTTGGTGTTGAGGAGCCAACAAGGCTTAATTATCTCTGCTCTCAACAGTGTTGGGTCACAGAAGCTTAGGAAGGGACACAGATCAGGTGTCAACCTTATTTCCAGGTGTGCACAGCAAGAGTAAGTAAGAAAACCCACATGCATTAAACATGGTTTTAAATCATAAGGCCCAAAAATTTAGAGGAGGCAAGAAAACTTAAATGGACTGGAATGTCCTTAGAGAAGTCTGCTGGTCTGCTGTCACCTTGAAGGAGAGGTGGCATTTGAGTAGAGGAGAAGAAGGGGGACTTTTATCCCGGGAATCTTCATGGGCAGCACTCTTACCTGACATTACCTGGATGGGTACTGCCCCAGCCCGGCGCCCAAGTAAAGCCTCTCACAGAACAGTTAGCACGGAACATAGGGTCGGTCGGATGGCAAGAAGGAGGCAGGGAAAAAACCCAAGAGCACTGGCAGGGACAGAGCTGATGGGAAGCTCAGAGGAGTTTGGTTTGTTTGGAACAGGGTTCACGGAGAGGAAGGCAAGGATCAGAAGGTGGAGAGATTCGTGTGCTCACTCTGCAGTCAATGAAAGCCACTGTTCACTTCGCTGCCAGCTGTATCTACCACGTGGCTTTTACTCTGCCTATTCTGATGCTTTGACATCTCGATCCTTGACCCTAGAGGGTCTGCTCCTTCCAGGGCACCCCAATTCCCACAGATAGTCAACAACTGCTCTGTGAACTTTCGTATTCGTGAGCAAACCAATCTACCCAGAGCCCATTCCCCAAAGACCTTCTGCATGGGGCTTCACAATCTAGGCTACTATCCGCCTACCATCCTGCTGCAGGCCTGGGGACAGATGACTAGGAACAGCGGTCCAGTCTTGAGCACCCTGAACCTGCTTCACCTGTTCTTCCCATGGCACCCAAAACACAGGTGTTGCCCCTAGCTGCCGTCTCCCCTGCCTCCTGACTTGCCGTGTCTTTGTGTGGCCTTTATCATGAGTTGTGTCCTTTCTTCTTGGGCACATACGAACCAAGCATCCTGTCAATGGCAGTTGCTTCCTGACCCGTTGGCCATACCACACCTAGATAATTAACCCTCCATCTGAAAACACAGAGCTGGGGGGAAGGAATGTCAGCTTAGGGCAGAGACCTCTGCTGGGTACATCCTGACCGTGACCATTAACTGTGGGCAAGACTGGCAAAGCGTTCCAGCGGGAGCATGCCAAGCCCTGGTGTCCCACAAGACAGGAATACATTAGCGGGGGCAGTTAAAAGACTTCCTATTGAATGTCTACTCCTCCAAACTATTTTATTATTGGAATGAAAGAGTTTTACTTGTTTCTTTCATTCTCAGCCCCTCTAAGCTCCACGCCTGAGTCACCAAGTCTAGCGCTTTTCTCGGAGTCCCTCAGACTGGCTCTCAGATGGTTGGCCACGGGAACACTGAGTGTGAGCTGGGGACCCAGCTGTCATCGCTGTCGGAGGGCTCCAGGTGGCAGTTTTATTTTAGACAGTGTCGCTCTCTTTATGATCAGCACCACCTCACCGTTTGGGTCTTCAGTGTTTGCTGAGGTGACTTAGCGGGGCTGGGGGCTTAGGGAACAGAAGGAAGGGACAGACGGTATTTAAACCCAGACTCGCTGCCTCGCTCTGCCTTGTAGGATGGCAGCAGCTCCACTAGTGGGGATGCAAGCCAGCATCCTGCTTCTTCCCCTGCAGACACTGGAGGACCAGAGGAAGGGGAAGACAAAATGGTCCGAGCCTCCCCATGCTAGCTGTGCACATGTGGAGGGAATGGAGGGTCTTCCTGTCTCAGAATCATGCTCCAGCCTCTTGCGATATGCAGTGGCAAGGACTGCTCTTAGTCACCAGGCAGCCGCTGGTGTGTACCAACCCTCTCCTGTATGTCACACCTCATCTGCCTACATCTCATGCAAATACAAAGTGGCGTTGCCAATGTGTAGTATTGTTTTTACTATCCCCTGTCAACAAAGAGATAAAAATTTAGAGAACTGATTTAATATGTCCCTCTTCTGTGCCCTCATCCCAATAAATACAAGTAAATGAGGAAACTGGGGTTGGAAATTCAGGCTGCCTCCCTCCAGGGCCCAACGCCGGGAGCTCCAGGGGTCTAACAAGAAGAGAGCTTGGTGAGGATCGCTTGCCCCGGTCTTGGAGAGAGGAGAGCCAGGCCGCAGGAGGTTCGGCACCCTCCGCATCTCCCCTCCTCAGGAGCGTCACAGCTGCTCCAGATGCACGTCTTCTAAGAACTGTTTTCTTCAAAGGGTCCCAGAGGAGTCGCATATTTTCACATTTAGAGTGACATGGCCTGGTCCAAAGTGAAGTGCTCAACTCCCAGAAAGGCCCTTTGTGTGGGATGGAGTCTATTGTTCTGGCTCTCAAACCTTTCCAGCAAAAGAAGATACCTTCGAATTTAAACTCTAGAGACTGACAACAATCTTGGTTGTGAAGGACGGAGGGGAAGGCACTAGACTCCTCATGGAACACAGAGGAGATGAAAGATTCAGCTTCCGTCCCGTAACTCTGAAGCTCAAGGTGGATTCAGGAGACATCTGGGTATGAAGATAGGGAACAGCGGGGAAGGTCAGTGGGCCTTTCAAAGAACAGTCGGGAAGCCACTAGGAGGAGAGAAGGGCCCATGCTGCTGGGTGCCTGCCGGTGGCTACCAAGAGCTCAGAGAGATAGCATTGGACATCAAGCTAGAGGCACCTAATTTTCCTCGCAGATTCAGCCCACCCCTCCATCAACTTGGTAAAGTTCTCTCTTTTGCCAGACTCTGAGAATGCACGAGAATGTATCTGTTCATTCAGATATTCATTCAACCACTCAACATTTATTTACCAAATGCCTACCATGTGCCAAGCAATGTCCAGGAGGCAAGGTGAACTAAATACAATATGGTCACTCAGGGGCCTGCTATCTAGCAGAGGAAGTGGCTGCAGAGAGCCATAACTCAAAAGCAATCTGAATTAAGTGCTATACTAAACATAGAGGGAGTCTCGAAAAAAGCTATTTCTGGGTGGTAGGATGAGCGAAGGAAACTTCCTGGAAAAAGAATGATGAGAGTTAACCCTTGAAGAAGAGGTAATGGGTCTGAACACCTGCACAACAAGGCCCCAGGAAGCCAATGACATCACCGCACTCTTCACAGGTCTAGGTGCCCAAGGACAAGACCAGGATGCTGCAGCTCCACAGGGTGGTCAGGAGCACCTCCCTTCTGCAGCGCTCACCGGCAAATATGGGGCAGCTGAGGAAGCCCCTAGAAGGAACAGGACATGGTAGAGTCTCTAAAAAGGCAATCCTCAAACAGAAGGCTTTCAGAGGCTCTGGCAGTTCTGGAAATCCAAATCAGCTGGCACTGGAGAATTGTTTGGCGGTGATGACACAGCAGTGGCTCCACACCTGTGACTTTGCAGAGGTCCATCCCCCCCACCATGATGTTCTCTGTTCGATGGACAAAGAGGGGCTTTCGGGTACCCTGGGGCGGAACTCCCTAAGACACCAAGACCCTCAGCCAGGGCAGCAGGAGTCTTGACTGCCACTTCCTTTCTTACCACTACCCTTTGCAGTGGAGGCGGAAGCACCTGGTATGGCACAGTGTGGAAGGAGAATGAGGGTGGGGCTGGGGGCCGTGTACATCGGGGCTAGAGGAGTATGGGAGGGGCGGAGTTGGAGGACGGCAGGGGTGGGGGAAGGAAGTGGCCTGAGGAGCAGGTACTCAGGGGCAGAGGTATGTGGGGAGGAGCAGGGTGTGAGGAGAATGACCCAAGGGCAGTGTGAAGTTTGGGGGAAGTAGTGAGGTCAGGAAGGAGCAGGGCTTGCATGGAAGGAGGGGCCTCAGGAGAGGAGGCATCTTGAGGTGAGGCTTGGGGGAGGAACAGGTGGACCCAGCACCGCCCCCATGCAAGGTGCACAGTGCTCCTCCACCCTCGCCCTTAAAGACACAGGCTGCCTCCTGGCCCTGGTCTCTGGCTGTGGCACCACCAGCCATATCAGTGCACTGAGGGAGTGTGCTGGTAGGAAGAGGGCTGAGGCCGCAAGCTGAAGAGCTCACAGAAATAGCAGCTGCTGGGGGGCTGCAGAGACACTCTGTGTCTGGGAGACAGAGCCGTCCTCTGCTGTGGATGGAACCCCTTTGAATCCAAGGAGGGCAAGATTGGCTCACAACAGCACCCCAGATCTTCAGCCCTGGCTCAGAGTCTAGCCTCACAGAGATTTTTCTGGTTGCAACTTCATGTGACTTGATTTTAAACGACTATTGTTTGAGGGAGGGTTGAGATTCAACCATTTATAAAATATTCCTCCTATTAACTGATTGACATAGTGAGTGCTGTGTGAACAAATATGGACTCGAGCACATTCATTCACAGGCATCTCAACAGCCCCAGGCACCTTGAGAGCATCTGGCTTCTGGTTAAGATGCAGCTGTGAGGTGGGACTGGCACCAGGTAGCTGGAAGGCTTGGATAGAGATACAGATCTTCCAGCACCGTCACCGCCCATAGTGACTCTGGCCCTCTCACCTAGTGTTCTAGCCCCCAGCGCTCTGCAGAAATGGCCCATTCAGAGCAGCCATGCTTGGGCTCCAGAGTTCCTTGGCAGGAGGACTACTGGGACCCTCTGGCCTCCTCGCTGCCAGGTTCACCTACATCAGAGTGTAGTCTTCAGGGAAAACCTCCCAGAGTCCCTGGTGTGTACCTGGATGCGTCTCTGTGGATTTGGAGTTCAGGGCCCAAGCACTGGCAGGGAGGAGGGAAACCCAAGCGAGTCCTCACCCAACACTCTCCAGTTCACTGGGACTGGCACGTCTGCGGTACACTGCATAAATGTGAGGTACTTCAGTTAGCTGTACTTCATTTGAACTTTGGTAGTTCATCAAAATCATTAAGTCAGACAGAGCATCTTGAATCAATATCTCTCTCTATCTTATGAGGTTTTTGAAGCATTTGGGATTATTATGAAGAAATACTCAAGTAAGAATTGAATTCCCAACAAAGGGTCTTTCTTAAGGTTCATTCAAAACAAAATCATTTGATCCAAGGTCACTTATCCCTCCAGACTTCTTTTAGGGATCATAAAGCCCTTCAATAGTCTAATAAGATCATAGCCAATCTCGCTCCCTCCCTCCCTCTCTCTCATACACATACACACACATACACACACACACACACACACACCCCAGGAAACACGAAGTTCACCAGATACACATTCTTACTTGCTTCAAATTGGCTTCCTAGACCTCTACTAATATTTACGGATGGAGTGGCATTCCACAAATTTGTAATTCATTTGTTTACAATTTATGCAGTTTTCCTCATTGAAAAATTATGACAAAAGTGTTGTTAGGTTTTGACTCCAGATCATATAACCCTATTTCCCACAAACTCAGAAGGCTTAGTTGCGAGGTGAGACTCCAGGCACAGATCAAGCTCCAGATTTGGTGCGGAGGACATCACCACAGCAGCGAGCGAAGCAGTAAGTGGCAAGGATGGCAGGCACCCAGCTAAGGAGTTAGGAAAGTACTACCATGCTGTCTCAGCTCTGGGAGAAACCTGCACTACCAGGAGCGGGGAACGACCATTCTAGAGTACACCTTACCTAGCAGTCAAGAATTTGTACATAAGTAACTGTCCAACAAAATCTCCAGAGAGTATACAAGTGGCAGCAGCAAGTAACACAGTAAAACTTCTGCTCATCTTATAGGTGTATGATTCAGGCAGCTCAGATAAACTGCAGTAGGATATATAAACAACAAAGTTTCTTCCAGCTTGTACAGATCTCGTGGCACTTATCTCATTAAAATGACAAGAATACATATTTGGAAGTAGAAATATTGCTCATTATTCTGCAATTAAGTAAGTGACTAGATTCTTCAGCACAGGAAATGAAGAAAAAAATTTACTATCCCTGAGAAAGAGATGCAATCTCTAAACCAAATTTAAATATTTAACTGCAGCTGGGAAAACCGCAGGGCACCTGCATTTGCATCTGGTTCAGCAAATTCAGATAGCAAACCTTGCAGGTGAGTTGTTCTCAGGTCAGGGAAAACTGGAGATTGTTCCCAGAAGCTTGCGTAAGCCCTAGGTGGTGGTGACTTCCTTTGCAGGCATTTTTGCAACTAAGGTTAAGGCTGCGGAGATCTGGACACTTCTGTTAACAAGACACTTTTAGAAAATTCGGATCTATTCTGTGTAAGGGTCTAAAAATGAGCATTCATCATAATGCCATCTTTCTTCCCACAGCGGATTTGAATAGTGTCTGGGCTTCCGTTTGTTGACTCTGCGGTAGTGTTAATAATAATGCGTGATTCATCTCCTTCCTTCTCTCCCTCCTCCCTTCTTGCTCCAACATTTATTATCTGCCATGGGCCAAGAACCATGCCCAGAGCTAGGGACACAAAGGTCAAGAACACATAATTGGTGGCTCACAATCTAGTGGGGAAACATAAGATTGAACCAAAGAAAATTAGAGTAATCAAGACAAGGAGTTTTAGAATCAGACGTGTCCAAGTTTCACTTCAGCTTCTTTTTGGCCTAGCAAACATGGAGCGAAGCATTCTTGAAGCTTAGGAAATAATGCCCTAAAGTAAAGGCCCCAGAAGCAGCCTTAGAAGCCAAGTTTCTCTCTGACTTTCACTGCGCTCCTGCCTTTTACCCCTCGATCCCCTCCAAGGCAAACCATGGAAACAAGAATTCCTCTTCCCCAAGGTGGGGCATAGAAACTAGAACCTCCCCAGAGCCAGCCACAAAACCTGTCACTCTAATTTCCCCCACCTTCCTGCATGAGGGTTGACTGTGAAGAAGTCTCTGACCTACCTTGTTGGATTGTAGATCATAAGCCCTGCCCACCCCATTACAGAAGGGATCCTACCCCCTACCAGCAAAAAAGGAAAACTGCCGAGAGAGGCCAGGAAGAATCTGAAGGTACAGAATCTGAACCCCGGCTCTCCTCTCCCTGGTTTATTACCATTAGGCCACTATTCTGGTCCAACCATATTTCTACACAACCATCCATGCTTCCTCGGCCTCAGCATAAGGAAAGATAGTTCACCCTGGGTCTCTGGGTCTCAGACATGAAGGCTCCAGTGTCATGCAAATCTGCTCCAGTAAGTCTGTTATGCTTTTGGCTTGTTAACCCATCTTTTGACACAAGAGTGTCAGCCACGACCCCGTGAAGGGCAGGAAGAGCTGGCCCCCTTTCCTGCCCCCACATGTATCACACTGTCCTGTGCCCAGTCACTTATCTGCAAGGCTGCTGCCACACGTAGTACACTGCTGCCCACCGGGGAGGGCACAGCCCGATGAGTCCATGAGCATACGGTAATTCAGAAGAAATGGATATTTAAGGAGCATGTAAGTTCAGGGCTGGCAGGGAGGAGGATGCTGGAATGTGAAAATGAATATGAAGGTCACAGATTTTCCAATCTTCCTATAGCCTTTCCACCTGCCAAAAGGTTCACAGCCTCTATTGGTCATTGCTCTACAAAACCAAGAAAGGTTGGTGGAAATAGATAGAGTATAAGTCTCCCAGACCCCAAAGACATCAGAAACACTGGCATAAGAGAGGAATTATTTTGAAAATAAGTTTTCCTTGACAAGTATGAAAAGACATCACAGATTTCTCTTTCTGGAGCCAGATAAGTGTAAAAACCAAAATGATTGTACTGACCTATATGCAAAGGACAAATAAGTGTAGTAGTATATTAGAGGAAAGTGTAAGAACTCAACCTAAGCCGAGAAGCACGCCTGCTCTTAGCTAAATTACGAGTAGAAGCAGGTCCTGGTTCAGCAGCCTTAGAGGGTGTGGGGGAAGGGAAGGCATCAGACTCTAGGTGGCTTCCTTGCCATGTGCCTTCCTCAGGAAAGTCACCAATAACTCAGAGTCTCCACAACTGCTTGTGGAAAAATGTGACCAAAGTGCTCATTTTATAAAGGTGCTTTAGTTGTTGATTGGAGCTAACAATGCTAAACACCATGCTGGACTCATAAAAGGGAAATGGGAAATTCCACTTTCCCATCCCTCATCCTGGAGTCAATTCCAAAAGAAGCCCCTTCAGCACTCATTGGAAACGGACCCCCAGCACTATTATTCGACACCAAGTACACATCAATCTACAAAATGAAAATATACCCTCTTTTCCCAAGACGTAAGTAAAGAAAACTGAGCCTTGTACTTCAGAATTTTTCATATCATCCAAAGCAGAATTCACCCCTTGCTCTCAAATTCCAAGTTCCATCTTCAATTCAATATCCATATGTAACACAGATACAAGCCTGTTTCCTCAAATCGGGTCACCTCAATTTTCACAAGGATATTTTTCTGCTATGAATTATTTTGAAGCTGCAAATTAAAACTAAACATGAATTTGTAAAATTCCCACAGGACTAATAAAAATGAAAATTCCACCAGCCATTCTGCCCCAGACTAAATGGGTGCGGCCGCCCCTAATCTAGGTCACCCTTCCAGAGCCACCAAGTTCCACCACTCACAGCTTGCTAGCGTTTGCAGTAGAACCCACATCATTGCCAAGTTACCCTGCAATGGGGACCACTTTCACTGGATAGCCCCCTTGCAGCCTCCTTTAAATGTAAATTGGGCCCCTACTGTAGCCTTTCTTGGAGCAGGTTACTTATTCTCCTAAACCAGACACTAAGGAGCTGGGAAAGAGGATCATCCTCCTCTTCCTGTTCCCGATCAGCCTCCAAGATTGTGTTAGTTAGCATTCTGTTGCTGTGAAGAAATACCCGGATAGTCAACTTCCAAGAGGAAGGATTTAATTTGGATCACAGTTTTGGAGGCTTCAGTCATGGTCACTTGGCTCCAACACCTCTAGACCTGTGGCGAGACAGCACACCATGGGGAAAGCACGGAGCTGAGCAAGCTGCTCACATCAGAAGACACTGGAAGGAAAGAGGGGAAGGAGTGAGGGAGGGAGGAGGAGAGGTAGAAGGAGTGAGGGAGCTGGGGGAGGGAGAAGGAGGAGAGGACTCTGAAGTCCTAATATCCCATTCAAGGGCACATACTCAGTGACCTGACTTCCTTCCACTAGACTCCACCTCCTAAAGGCTGTGCGTGGCTCACAGAGCCTAAGGACAAAGCTTTTAACACACGTCTTTGGGAGACAGTTATCCAAGCCACTGAAGATTTGTTCTTCCACTGAGTCCCTGGCCCACTCTGCTTTCCTGAGATTCCAATGAACAGATCCATCTGCTTCCTGAATCTTTCTATCCGGAGGGTTCACATGCAGCCCAAGCTGAGGATGTGCAAAATTCAGTCATGACCTTTCTACCCCACCCCTGTTTCCCATCACGCTCTCTGTCCACCCACCAATTCAACCAGACCCAAAACAGAAGTGGTATATCCACCTTTGTTTTTTTCATCCTAACCTCCAAAATTCATTCAATTACTATGTTCTTTGATATAATTGCCTAAAAATCTTCCATGGCTAGATCAGATTATGAGGTCAGCTGCAGCAGCAGCAAAATTTAGAATGTTTCCACTGATGTTGTTTTAGCTATAGATGAGAGGGTGAGATCACGAACTCCCAATTGCATGCAGGAAGAATGCTTAGCTATGGTGTCCGGCACACACTGAGTCTAACACTAGACCTCAGACATAGTACGGGCTTAACAGAAAAATACGAAAGGACCAGATGTTGTGTATGTGCAAACAAATTTTCCTACACCACACGCATGCTTTATGAGCGAACTTTTGGGATGTGCCAGTGTCGACTGAGGAATCATTGCACGTTCTTCTTTATTTTCAGAGTGTTTATCTGAACAATACGTACCAAAGACAAGTGTATAACTGCCTAATCAGACATATATTCATGTTCCAGCAACTATCTTCAATTAATAGGCTTCTAAAAGGAAGTTCAATGACTTTCAAATTATATTATCATCCAAATAAGCTCTGAAAATTTGCTGTGAAAAATACCCCTAATGGGATACCCTCAGTCCCTGCAAAGATACTTGCACAACAAGGAGAATGTTAGAACCGGAAACCAGTGAGCTACTTCAGTGGTGTGTTTCAAGCCAGATAAACCATGTTAGATTCTCTTCCTTTGCTTAAGAATAGTACCTGCACCCACGACTTAGCTATTATGAGTTGTGCTGCTGTAAACATGGGTGTGCACATATCGCTGAAATATGATGTCATTAACTCTTATGCCAAGATACCTAGAAACGGAATAGCTGGATCAAATGGAATTTCTAGTTTTAGTTTTTTGAGGAATCATCATACTGATTTCCATATGGTTGTAGTAATTTACATTCTGACCAAAAATGTAGAAGGGTTCCTTTTCCCCTCCAGCCTCACCAGCATTTGTTATTATTAGATTTTTTGATGATAGCCATTCTTTTGGGGTCAAATGGAAGCTCAGTGTTGTTTTAATTTGCTTTCTTCTGATGGCTAGTGATGGTGAACATTTCTTCATGTATTTATTGGCCATTTGTACTTCTTCTGTGAAGTGTCTGTTCATTTCAGTTACAAGACCCACTTTTATTGGGTCTTCTATTTTGGAAGGGTCTATTTTTTTGAGTAATTTATATATTCTAGATATTAGTCCTCTATCCGAGGAATAGCTGGCATTTTTTCCCATTCTGCAGATTGTCTTTTCAGTCTGTTTGTTGTTTCTTTTGCTGTGCAGAAGCTTTTTAATTTGATACGATCCCGCCTGTTTATTCTTGTGCAACTAGGGTTCTGTTCGGAAAGTCCTTGCCCACAGCCTATATGTTGTCTGCAGATAAATGGATAAAGACAATGTGGTATTCACACATGACAATTACTACTCTGCCCTAAAGAAAGATGGACTTGAGGCATCTGGAGGAAAATGGATGCCCCCTGAGACCATAGTGTTACATGAAATAAATCAGACACACAAGCTTAAATATCATATGATTTCTTTTATGCAATAAACCCAAATTGTAAATAAAGAGCAAAATAAAAGGTAGATAATAAGAAGTAGAGAGATGTTCATCAAACGTGAAGGGGATCAAGAGACAGAGGGAGAGAAAAGGAGGAAGAGGGAAAAGGGATGAAAAAAAGGATTAAGATGTGTTATATACATGTGCCAAATCTCCACCAGGAATGTAAACAGTACGTACTGCAAATGTGGACTAATGAAAAGGAATAGTACCCGCAGATGATGGTGAGTTTAATCATTCTGAATTTTTAAATAATGAGAGTCATCTTAGGTCACATGATTTATAAAGTCTGCATTGTTAGATTTGCTGAACCATCACCTAAAATTAATTTCTCTTTGAATCCCTGAGAGCAGACAAGGCAAAGGCAATACAATCCACACACATGCTTATACATGAAGAAAAGTATTTATCAAAAACAATGAACATCACTGTACATACTTGTCACATGTGAACTCAATCACCCTTGATTTTATTTGTGCATCTACCTGAAGATATTTCAGGAGATTGCCTTGCCTCCAAGACAAATCATGTAGATTAGTGTTGCCACACATTCTAAAGGATTTTCAACATCTAAGAAATGTGCTATTTCTAGACAGAAAGCCTGTTCATTTCTGAGACCACGTCTATTTCTAGTTACTCCCCAAAACTTGTTGAGGCATTGTTGTTAGACAACTCACAATCCGAACAACAGTACACTTCATATAAATGAAAAATATTAATTTGATTGTTGTTCATTACTGGGATAGAACCCAGGGCCCCTGCACTGAGCTACACCCCCAGTCCACTTTTTTATTTTCGTATTTTAGGACAAGATCTCATAAAACTGCTAAGCCGCCTGGACTGGCTTTAACTTGCTGATCTTGTTGCCTCAGCCTCTCAGAGCGCTCAGATTACAGGCTTAGTGTACTCATTCCCTTAATTCTTCTAGTTTCATGGTTTTGATGTCCATCTATATGTTTAGAACTGCCAAATTTGATCTTCAAACAAACACTTAAATTCCAAAAGCAACTCAATGCATGTCAACTAAACTGCAGCTCTTACCCCCAAGACAGACCCACTTGTGGTCTTCCCAATTCACATGACAGCTTCTCATTCTTGCAGTTATTTAAGGAAAATAATTCCCGGAGTCATTTTTCATTCATCTCTTCTCTCACCTTCTACAGCAACCTGTCTAAAGTTCTATTCATTCTACATTAAAAAGAGACCCTGGACTCATTCCCTCTCTTCCCAGCTACTGCTAGTGACCAGACCCACTTTCCTTCCTCCTCCCACCCTACTAGCATCCTACATGGCCCCTTAGGCCCTTCTCCTTCTCCTTCCACAGCCCTATTCTCGAAGGATCATTCCAAGTGATTCCTTGACAACGTAAGTCACATCATTTGCTCTTCTCTTCAAAATGTGCACAGGCTCCCTGGTTCATGGAAAATAGAGCCAAACTCAACATCCTCTGGGCCACTTAGTACATCCCTGAACTCATCTCCTGCTGTTGTCGCCTTTGCAAACTTGGTTCTCGCAGCAATGCCCTTCACGTTGTTCCTCAAATGACCCAAGCATCCTCTAGATAATCTATTTGTTTACCGCACTTATTTATTATGTTTCTTTTCCCCCCTGCGTGCATGCAGGGACGTCCATCTCTTTGGTTTGCAGAAGTAACCTCAACAACTTGGACGGTGCCCAGCACAGCACATGGGCATCCGCTAAATGGGAGCAGAAGTTCTGTGTAATGTGGGTGGCCAGGGTGTCACTTCAGAAAAAGTCTTTCTGTGCTTTCAGTAAGGGTTCCAGATTGGTTGACAACCTTGGAAAGCATCCAGTCAAAATTTCCGTGCAGTACAAACCTAAATCCGGATTGGATTTGAGGTCTAGGGACGTGACACAAGTTCTCAGAGACGTTTTCCTGGCCACCTGGAGCTTAGAGGAGACAGACGTATTTCCTGTCATTTTTGTTCTAGACCCTCCTACAGTAAAGCTCCCAGAGTGCACCAGCTTGAAGACACAGTTCCATCCTCTGCCTTGTGGACTTCTCTAGTTCTCCAGTGCCCCCTTTGTGCCTGGCCATTACCACCCACACAAGCAAATGACCCCAGGTCTCCAGCCTCCAAGTGCCACCTCATGATGCTTTCACTTTCAGCTTTCTCTCCGAATCTGTCCTGTTTTTAATGGCTCCTGAGGATTTCTTTTATAGGAAACTATGAGTTCAGTGACACATTTAAATGATGCACATTGAAATTTATTCACCATTTCCAGTGACATTCTATGGAGAGTTCTTTAGAGTTTCAGTCAGTTATATTTCTGGTCACAGAAGTTCCCATCCTTCATCAGCCTACCTGGGTGGTCCTTCCATCTCCTGCCCTGTCCCAGAGAGGAGAGTACCTGATGACCTCCAGCGCACACTTTTTCGTTCTCATCTGAACTATTTTCTGGACAGATGTAGCAGGTAGGAAAAGGTGTTATCCTTCATTCTGTGCTCAGCTGTGAGACACTTTCTCTTCTTGCCTTTGTGTACCACTGGCTGCTCTGCTTGTATCTACCTTCCATCTATATCTAAGTGTTGTCTGCCTCCGCCTGGCCCCGGCTCCTCTTCTTCCCCTTCCTCTCTTCCAACGTAGTTTCATCCATTCCTAAGATGTTTAAGTAAATCCAAAGTGGATGACTAGCATTTGTATCTGAAGACCCATCTGCACCCCGACTCCTTATACAAGTGCTCTCTTGACAACTCTGTTTTATGGTTGTTCTGTCATATTGATGCTTTCTCTTTCCCTTTCCCTTTAAACCAGTTGCAAGACCCACTGCAGCTGCACACAGTCAGAACCACAGAAAGGAAAACCAAGAGCTGGTGCTTTTGAAGCCCACCATGTGTGACACTTATTTTGCATGTCATCATCTTTTATAACATTCGCAGTATTTTTATTTAAACCCTTCAATCTCATCAAAATCAGGAAACTGTTTCCTAAAATCAGAAATCTGTATTTAGAAAACATGCATATGTGTACTGAAACACAGGCATGAGAACAGTTCCTACCATGCTCTGCTGTAGTCTAAGGAGAATCTGTTCTGGGTGAGGTGCAAGAACACAGCCTTCCACTTGCTTCTGGGACTCTAACAGATGCCAAGAAGGTCCTGCTGCAAACTGCTTCCCGTGGGTCTCAGCAAAAACCATTAATTCCATGTCAGTGTGTGACATGATGGGAGGGAAACATGGGTCACAGCTCTACCATGCCAAGTTTCAGCTCACTGTAGAACAGGTGTCTGTGGACAGCCTCACAACAGGGACCCACTTTGTTCCAGGGCTTGATGCTATAAATAACTGTGGCCACCTACCCAACGTGTGCTGTTAACTGCAGACTAACAGGCTGTTTCAGCGAAATTAAGAAGAAAAAGAATATTTCAGAATACACTTAGTCAGTATACGCTAACTTACTTATTTTATCATGCCATAAACAATATTCTTGCATCAGAGTCGTGTATGCATATAAAAATCACTACTCTCATGATACTCAGACTTTCTAGCACATTCAGTTCCTTTTGCTGATGAATGACACTTGTGCTTATTTTAATTCCTCCAATATCTGCTCCTGGTAAATGTAAACAGATGTTTCTTGTTATTCCCCTTCAGCGCTGAGGCACACATTTCACCCATGCAGATGGAAGGAAGATTTGGGTTTCACACAGAGAAGGTGAAATGTCTATGGTATACAGGGGTCATGAATGGATAGTTTTGACTATAGAAATGCCCACAGTTTGCTTTGGAAGCTGGTAAGTAAACAAGAACCTTTTGGTTACTCAAAATGAAGAACACTGTTTTATAAGGCAAAGGTACTCTTCAGCTGGAAGCTGTGGCACCTTGAAATTTAAACATAGTATCTGGTGCTATTTGCATTCAAATGAGTTCAAAGGAGTTCTGACGCAGAACAGCAGGCCAGCCAGGCCTACTCAAGGCCACCGCAAGCACTTTTATGTAGCATCCAGATGGTGATTTAAAGTAGCAAAAGGTCTCTCTATTCACCAAGGCAATGGTTAGAGCATCAACTATCAAGTTAATTGTACATTTTCCTGGTTTTGTGAGTAACGATGGATATTAAAATACAGGTTTTCCATATGTAAGCTGCCTCCAGTTGGAAAGAAGCTAGAATATTTTTAGGGTGAGAACAATAATTCAAAGTGTCCTTTATGTTTCCCATTCCATTTTCCAACCCTAACTGTGTAGTTCCCAGATTAACCCACAGTGTACACAATTACGCAGTTTCTGGGCATATTTTCTTCCTTCTGATATGTTTGGGATTATGCATACCAGATTCAGTTGTAACATAACCAAAGATTTCAATTAATTAGCTGCTGTGTTAATCAGAATTAGAGTTTATAATTTATAACTGGCAATATAATTAACAATTGGTAGTTGAATCAGTCATGATTCACTTGTTTTAGATTCGAGTTTACAACTAGATAATATATAGGTAGTTTGAAACTAGATAATAAAACTAGATAATACAAAACTTTAAATCTATAGGGTGATATGTCCCAGCAGATACAGTCTTTTTGGTTGTCTCCTGGAACATTCTGACTCTGAATCCATCCCGTGACCTACAGAGGCCACTTGAACATGGTGAAACCCAACAGTCCTAGCGACATGTCTGTAAAGATCCACAGACTTCCTTCCCAATCTCTGTAGCCCACTGTCAAAGTTATCTCTGCGAATAACTGTCTGTAACAATCTGACTGCCTCCCATGCAGGGCACAAGCCAGAGGCAGGACATCCGGAACTTGGATACTGTGTGCTATGTCTTCTCAGAGCCACAGCAGGCTTTGGGAGGCTTTGTGGAGTGGGCCTGCTGCAGTCGCCCAGGGCCTCCTGCTCAGTCTCAGGCACGCTTCCCTCCTGCACTGGCCAAGGGACAGCAAGAGAATGA
This sequence comes from Hystrix cristata, assembly GCA_004026905.1. Classification (NCBI taxonomy): domain Eukaryota; kingdom Metazoa; phylum Chordata; class Mammalia; order Rodentia; family Hystricidae; genus Hystrix; species Hystrix cristata. The sequence goes on along the minus strand of PVJO010007868.1, from coordinate 56,273 downwards.
GGGGAGAGGAAAGGGACCTGACTGGTGAAGCCAAGATACACAGATGACAGCAAAACCTAAGGACCAGTGTCTGCATTCCTGTGAGAGAGCAACTCCTGGTCAGAATTAAGGTTTCCAGGGCTCTGTTAGCTCCTCAACTGTCCATGATTGAAGCTACTGGAACTGACAGAGGGTCACATCTATCTCTGGTCAGTGTCGGAAGCACTGCCTAAGAGCTACACTTGTGGTACGGACACCCATCTACAAGGCCATGCTTGGGCCAGGGCCAGGTGCCATTTGACTTCCCTGACTGTGGCACGGGACAGTTGCCAGCAGGATGCACATGCGGCTGCAGAGTGTCCTGCAGTGGTGAAGTGGCATCAAGAATAAATAGCAGGGTGATATGTGAATACAAATGTGTGCATGTGTGTGTGTGCAGACACACACATGCGCACAGTCGTGCACACAGCTGCCCCTCTGTCATAGATTCTCGGACCACTGCAGGTACCCAAATCTACAAATTTTCAAGTCTTTTGTATAAAATAGCACAATATTTGCATATAACCTGTCCACCTCCTCCTGCTTTTTTCAAAAATTATCTCTGGATAGCTTATACCATTCAATACAATTTAAATACTCTATGAATAGTATGTATCGGAGACCAGGCTGGAGTTGTTAGCCGTCCGTTATCGAAAGAATAATGACAAAAACTTTTTTAGAAGTTCAGTACAGATATAATCTTTTTCCAGATATATTTAGTCCATGGTCAATTGAATCTGTGGACAATGAAGGCTGACCACATGCATAAATGCATTTTATATTATACATAGTTACATACATGGCCAATTCCAAACCCATTAAAAGGAAAAAAGGTATCTATAAGCTGTGTAATCAACGGTACAGCAGCAGATACCAAGCTATGTGGCTCCTGCACAGCCTGCAAGGAAATGAGAAAAATAAAGGGCCCTTTATATTATTATTATCACGCCAGTAAGAGTCTAACTGCTGTGGTACCTGTATCTACGTACCTATCAACCTACATATATATTCATATATATGTGTATACACACACATCATATTTTTAAATGTTGTAAATTATTTGTAAGAAAGACTAGCAGCTAGTGGACAAGTATTAAACAAATTCATTTATTCACGAATTCATTCATCCCGTGTCATTTGATGAGTCATCGTTTTCTGTTCATATATGAATTACCAGCTTCATGAGAACCTTCATGTCGTGGACTCAGAGCACAGGCCCTGTCTGCTGTCTCACCCACATCCTCCCAAGGATTCCTTTTCCTTTTCCTTCCCCCTCACACACGGTGGAGCCAACATGCTCCCTGCTACCCAGGCGGCTGCTAGCCAGGCTGCCAGTTGGGGCGGTCTCCAGCCCGGACTCCTCAGTGCCGCCTCACTCTGGGTCTCCTCGGAGGCAGGAGCAAGGGACCTGTGCACAGTCCAGTCGCAGGCTGTCAGCTCCTGGGGTCCCCTGTGTGCCCCACACTGAAGGCTTCCCGGGCTGATGGGCAGGAGGTGGCATTTTGCACCTGGTCCAATATTTTTGAGGCTCATCTGTATTGTAAGATACATCAGTGTTTCTTTTCTTCTTTTGATTTTAAACGATTACCACATTGCATGGCTAATTTACTGGTTAGTGATCACGTGGATCACCTCACTTTGGGGATACTTCAAATACGCTCCTTTGAACAGTTATGTGCAAGTCTTTGTGTGGACAATGTTTTCATTTTCCTTGGATCTATACCAAGGAGTAGAATTGCTAGGTCAGATGGTAAATAACGCGAGAAACTGCCAAACTGTTTCCACACTAGTGGCACCGTTTTTACTTTCACTCCAGCAATGCACAAGATTTGCAGTTTCTTGGCATCCTCACCTACACTATTTTCTTTCTATTTATCTCTCTCTCTCTTTACCTATTTATTTATTGTGGAGAGTGTTTCTGATGGACATCCTAGTGAGTATGCAATTGTATCTCCTTGTGGTTTTAACGCATTACTCTAATAATTAAAGACACTGCATTGCTTATTGGCCATTCATATAACCAACGAATGGGGAAAAGTCTATTCAGATACATTACCAATATTTTTTGTAATTATTTTCCTGATCATAATTAAGTTTTAAGAGTTATTTGTGGAGTCTGATACAATTCCCTTATCGGTTATATACACAGCAAACATTTTTCTCCCTGTCTGTAGATTAGTTTTCTATTATCTCGAAGAGTAGAAATTTACATTTTGATCAAATCAAATTATCAATATTTCCTTGTACTACTTGGACTTCTAATGTCATAGCTGAGAAATGTGAGCTGAGCCCCAGGCCAGGAAGATTTAGTCCTAGGTTATTTTTTTTCCAAATGTTTTATAATTTTAGCTCTTACATTTAGGTATGGGATCCATTTTGAATTTGTTTCTACGTGCAGACCATATTTCTCTTAGTTTGCTTGTCAGAGAAAGGAGAAATGATATCCACTCCCAGTAAAGAGAAGTTTATTCACCAAAGCCAGGCCTTGCGCAGAAATGAACGCAATTCAAAATCTGAAATTTGTTCGATTTGTGAGAAGATCATTTAAGGCACAGCCTACAGGGCAAACTGAAGTGACAGCTGTCCTAGAGAAATGAAACCAAACCAGGCCAAAGCAGTAAGGAAAGACGAGTCCCAGGCAGGGGAGCTGAGTAAGTACTGGGGACAAGATAAAGAATGAGAGGACACAGTCCACCCGCATGGAGCTGCGGGAGGATCCGAGACAGCAGTGACCAGGGGTTGATTCAAAATAGAGACTACTCCTGGCTCTACACTGATTGGAAAAGAGGGAGAAACATTCTGGTGAGGCAGAGAAAGGAGGACTGTAAGTTCAAGGCCAGCCCGGGCAACTTAGACACCTGCCTCAAAATAAAAAATAAAAGGGGCTGGAAAGTGCCCAAGGGGTGGGGTTGATGGGATAGGATGGGACTGGACATCCAGACTTTCGTGTTCAATTCTGAGAAACTATGCATAGCAAGATCTCCCATCAGCTTCACCTTCTTTGGGGGCAGTTCGGTGGCACTGAATACATTCCCACCATCGAGCAACCATCACTATCATACATCTCACTCCTCATCGTCTCAAACTGAAACTGCTCCGGTAAACTACTCCTCAGTTCCTTTCCCCCAGTCCTGGAAACCACCTGCTGTCTCCATGACATTCAACTACTCTACTAGGTAAAATCGGACAGCATTTGCCCTTTTGTGTCTGGCTGATTTCACTGAGCATGGAACTTCTTCAAGTTTCACCCGTGTTGTAACATAGATGAGAATTTCTGTCCTTTGTAAAGATGAATATTACATCAAAGGATGCTCAATTTTTCATACACATCTGGTGATGTGAAGCAGCAGTTACTGCAAAGCAGTTACTGTAAATGTGGAAGAAAAGATCTAAAGCTTTAAAATTAAGATAGGTAGAGGCCAAGTACGGTGGCACACGCCTATAAATTCAGCTATCCAGGAGGCTGAGGCAGGAGGATTGCAAGTTTGAGACTAGCCTGGGCAAGATAACAAAATCCTGTCTCAACATTTTTAAAAGGCTAAAGATGTAGCTCAGTAGTAGGCTACCCATGAGTTTGATCTACAGCACTGCACAAATCAATCAATCAATAAATAAATAGATGGAGATTTCGAAGTGGATAACTGTGGGGGAAGAACATTTGATCCCTAAGGAAGAAGCAGAGGAGAATCCATCAATTAAAAATCTTGAGGAGGAATAATGAGAAGCAGCAGGAAAGCCAGAAATGGGACTCACAGGGAGTCGAGAGTTTATGTGGCAGAGAACAAGACAAGGCCATCAGAAAAGAAGCCCTGGGCTCAGCAAGCCAGGAAGCCACCAGAGACCTTGGTGACAGCAGTATCCTCAGAGTTGTTAGGCAGAAGTCCAAATACTCACTGTTGGGTGAGGAAGGCTGGGGCATCCATGAACGTGGAGCCCACAGTGCCGCGCTGTACGGGGAGGACAGACAGCAAATGGATGGAGAGAAGGGGGATTCTTCAACAAATAGAGGGCAGGAGGGGACAGGGGAACACTGGAGCCAGGGTGCCCAAGGGAAGCAGCAGGAGGAGGAAACCTCAGGGCACAGAAGTGGAGAAGCAGGAGTGGGGATGGGGCAGAGCAGAGTAGCTAAAAGGCGGGAGGAGGCAGAGGGTCTGGGTGGACAGGGAAGGCCGGCAGCACCTGCTTCTCTCCGCGTCTTCTTCACAGAAAGGAGCTGGGCCATTGGTGAGACGAGAGGCACTGCCAGGATTTGAATGCCTGTGTCAGCTTGGACTTGTATGCTGAAACTTAATCCCCAAGGGCCCGGGAGGCCTTACCACGGGAAGGAGATCTGTGCCCTTCTTGAAGGCTGGCAGGAACCAGCTAGGTGCCTTTGCATTTGCATCTTTCTGCCACGTGAGGACAAAGCAGTCATCTCTCTTCTCCACCACAGGAGGATACAGTAGCGAACAGAGAGCCAGACACCAAATCTGCTGGATCTTGGTGCTGGATCCTGGATTTTCCAGTGAGTCGAGCTCTGAGAAAAACATTTCTATTATTTATAAATTACTCAGTCTATGGTGATTTGTTATGGCAGCAGGAATAGACTGAGACAGACATGAATTGAGGTAGATTAAAGAGACGTGTCAAATTCTAGAGCAGTTGCCACACGGAAAGTGAGCCAGTGAGGAGAAAGGAAAAAAAAACAGAAAACGCGCTGAGCACAGGAAATCACACACACACACACACACACACACACACACACACACACACACACAGAGGACAGGAAGCAAAAGTATAGAAACGGAAGAGTAATGTTCTCTCTGGGAGGTAGGGTCATGGGGTTTTTAGCTTTAGTATTTAATCATGTTTTATAACTTCTGAATCTTCTACAGAGGGGATATTTTATTAGTAAGAGAAAAGCATCCGATTCTATGTGTAGAGATAATTGGGCACAAAACCAAAACAAAATGCTGAGCCGTTTGAGACTCCACCAGAGACTGAAACTGTACCTTGCATTGGAGCCAGTCAGCAAGTCTGCGTGGCTTTTTTCAGCCCTCCTCGGAGCCCAACAAGAAGATGCCCAGAATAAGCACGACCCCGAGACTGCATTCCGGGGACCCTCAGTTCATGGGCACAGCCCTGCCACGTGTTTGGCATTCATCATTCCTGCCCAAGTCTCACACTGTTATCACGGCAACTCTCAGGAAAGAAGAGCCAGATGCCAGTTAACGCACTCACTTAGGATTTCACAGCAGGGGAAAGGTGGAGTCCAGTGGGTTAAACTTACCCCTACTAGATGAGACGGACTCGGACCTGGGACTCTGGGCTGGAGGGAGTGGGACTGAAGCAAGGACTGAACCCAGGAGGAGGAAAGGTCAGGGAGGGAGACCCAGGAAGGTCAAGCAAGAGGCAAAGGTGACCAAATGGAGACCACAGTGTTTAGGAGTGAGGAATCCACAGGTGAAGACTGCAGAGCAGAGCCCTAGATTTCTTCCACTGATTGTTCTTGTAGCTCTAAATGAAGTATATTTCAAGCCTAAAGAATACAATGTTAGCTTTCTTAAAATATATTCTTTTTTTTGTGATTTTCTAAGATTATCCCTATTGTTATAATGTCCAAATTTCTTTCCTTCCTTCCTTCTTTCCTTCCTTCCTTCCTTCCTTCTCTTCCTCCTTCCCTTATGTCTTCCTTCCTTCTCTCCATCCCTCTTTCCCTTCCTCCCTCTGTCCTTGCCTTTCTGCACCAGGGCATTGTGAATGCTGGGCAAGAGCTCTGCCACTGAGCTATCTATTTATTTCTTTTAAGACACACTCAGGTTTAAGTTCAGTTTTCAGATAATTTATTTCTGTATTGGATTTGGCACTTTCTGACCTCCAACTGTCAAGTGGAGATTTCTCTGCGGCCTTCTACACCATAGGCAAAGATTCATGCTAGGCTATTTCTCCCCTCATAGCAATGAGATGACTCACCACTTGTGTTTGTACGAGCGCAGGAGAAAGGTGGGAAATCCAGGGTCTCTCCTTCAGGGCCAGGTCAGTTTCCCTGAGCTGCCATGACTAGGAGCTTTACAGGTGATTAGTTGGAGACCACCGTGCACCCCAGCATACCAACAACAGAGTCTCCAATCAAGATTTCACTAGCAGTAAACCTAATATTTTATTCTTCTCAGTTGACTTTATCTCCTTTTCAATTGGAAAGAAAGGGTGTTACACTGACCTGCTCTAACAGTAATATCAGAATCACTAAGTTAGCACTGCTGTGTATCCTTTTATGTCAGTCTTCAATGTGTGTCCTTCTGTTACACTCGCTATTATTTTTTTCTTCTCTATTTCTTCTCCTTCTTAAAATATGTCTTTTTCCTTATTGTTCCAAATGATGACTGTGTCAATCAGTGGAGGGATCTATGCACCTGAGCGCCTCGCCCCAAACAACTCGTGCTGTCCCTTGGAAGCGACAAGCCTGGACGCAGGCCTTGGACTTAGATTACACATGATGTACAAGTCAAGGAACATGGGGCATCTACTTCCGTTTGGATTCCCCTGCCTGCAAGACAGATGTGATCCTGCCTCCACTGACTTCAACAACAAGGCAAAGGATATCCTTGGTAGACTGCACGATTGTTCCCAGTTTTCACCATTCCCTGCATGCACACCCTTTGTCATGTGACTGTAGGCCCTCGCTAGGCACACTTACCTGACAGTAAATGGTTGTTTTGCCACATGTGATATTTGGGGACACCATGCAAGCACACACTTGAAATGTACTGTACTTGTGTGGTGAGGCTGGCAGGAGGTTACACTTCTGTCTTCACATGCCCTAGCAAGCCCACTAGTTTAGAGGACGAGAGCTACAGGGAACGTGTCTGGACCCAACTTGCAGCTGGAAACCAGGCTCACCAAAGCTCAGAATAAATCAGCCAGTCCCCAGCCAACCTGCAGACAGGTGAAGTTGAGGAAATTATGTCTTAGGCAGATTGATATGCATCATAATTGTGGCAATACCTAACTGATACATCTCCCTTGGGAAGTCTAGAAGGACCACCTCAGAGGTGCTACATTCAGTGACTTGATGATGGCGTCAAGGGCGTGGGATCATTATTTCTTCTTTCTAAGTAGTCTATCCTGCAGGCTACTATCCCACTCGCCTGCAGCATGGCCATTCAGAGTGGCACGTCTCATCACACATGACATATCACAGCTCACAGATGGTATCATGTCTGCCTCGTGACTCACTTTAAAATAGCAGGCAGATTTCCCATGCAGTCCATCAAGCTGCCGCATCTCTAGCCAAAATGTGATTGCATGGCCACCACCTGCTGTGGTCGGGGTGTGGTTTGGAGGTCCCCCAGGGTCCTTTGTGACTGATGGCTTTGTTTGCAGGATGGTGCTATTGGAAAGTGGTGGAGTCTTTAGGAGGTGGGACCTAATTGGTGCTCAGAAGGTCACTGGGTATGTGAGCCAGCTCTCATGTGATCCCTTTAGGAGTTTTCAAGAAAGAGTGATTATACCAGGAGCAAGCCTGGTCCATCTATTCTTTTCCTCCAGTCCCCTTTGAGATGTGACCCCTTGCTCATACACATGGTCTCAACACAATGTGTCACTGTCTACCACCCTCACCAAACCAATGGGGCCACCCCAACACAGACTTTGAACCTCCAGGTGTGAGCTAAATAAACCTCTTCTTCATAAGTACTCTTTGTCAGGTACTTGGTTACAGTGACACAAGGCTGACTAATAGACCATCTAACAAAGTCACTGACAAGGGGACAGAGAGCCACGACGATTCAGAATTTAGTCCCGGGTGAGGAGATGTGATCCTTGTCTGAGGGAACAAATGAATGAAAGTGGGAATGAATGGGAAAGTTATGGGAAGGAGATGGATGCCAGCTAGGAGCTGACACCTACCATGTAATCCTTCAGGCTCGTGTTGTAAGAAAAATGCAAACGAACTGCCTGGGAAAGCGGCCTGCATGAAGCAAGTTCACACTACAGGCCAGGTTTATCCCAGGTTTAATTCTCATGAAATGTGAGATCAGAAGGGTGAATAGAGACTGCACGGATGACACAGGAGCTATGCTGGACAGGGCGCTGTGCCCTCCCGAGTCACTTGGCCTGGCGACAACCAGCCACCTGACAGTCCTAGATGTGCTCTCGCAAATACGACACAGACCACAAATGGCAGGTGTGTGCGTTACAAAGCTGTCTTCCAGCTCCGTGTCACATTTAACCAATTATATCTTCTGTGTGTGTATACACGTGTATTCAGTACTTTCTGAACAATATTACAGGTTTCTAGGGAAGATTTCTTATTTTCACAAGTAGAAGCAATGAAAGGGGCTAAGTGATGGTGAATCCTGCCATTTATTGATGTTCCTCAAAGATCTAAACATGAGGTCAGTGTCATTCGCTGCCAGTTTATTTGCCATATTGACAAAGAAGCAAGGCCTAGAGCAAAAAGGCTCCTGTCTGAGCAGCTTTTCTCGCACTCGTCTGAAGCGCACAGTGGCACGGGAAGTTTCCATCCCCCATCTCCCTTGTCTGCCGTGAAGACAAGTCCCCTTATCCTGCACAAGTCAGCAGTCAAACTTGGGGTGCAGAGCATGTCCAGGAGCAAGATGGTAAGGAGGAGTCCATCGGCGAGACCGCACCTAATTCACCTGACTGTCTCTGGCCTCCTCTGGGTCGGGGCGACTCCTGATTCCACAGCAGTGGAGGGACAGCTCATGCAGAGAACCACAGTGCTTGGGGGGGGGTCCCCAGCCAAGGACAGCTGCCCGAGGCAGGAGGGGCAGGGCCAGGAGGCCCTGTGCAGAGGCTGCTGAGAGAGCAAGATGAGGGAAGAAGACAGTTATGGGAAAGAGAGATGCTTCCCAGGTGGAGAGAGCCTCTGGCTGTAAACTTGTAGGAGACAATGCTAAAGCTGTAGACAGGAAGGAGGGTGAGACCTTGTCCAGGCTGCCTCCTGCCCAAGCCAGTCAGGTCTGCAGAAGGCTGAGAGGCGATCAGCTGACCCAAGATCAATGGGTCCGAGACTGTGAGAGACCTCAACAGCCCCAGATTCTGAAGGTGAAGGAAAACAGGTATACAGGAGTGTCATGCCAGCTGTGGCTAAGAACAGGCTATGTGCATCCCACTGCAGCTTCATTGTTTCTGCAGCTGGCGCTCTGCTTACTGAGGCAGGAGAAAGAGCATCTTTCACAGTTGATGAGAGAGCAGAAGGCCTCTGCCCTTCAATCTAGCATGTTGGCCAACAAGGCCTCTGCATCATGCTCGCCTCCTTCTCGTCCTGGCCTCCTGCTTTCCTCTGCAGACACCCTAAGTGCCACATTGCCAAGCGCAGAGGAGGTACTGCCCTCCTCACCTTGCTGGTCCTGGCAGATGCCCTACTGCGGACCAGGGGCTCCATGAGACTGGCTCTTCTCTAGGCTCCACGACCTCACTCTTGGCTCTATCTCAGCCCCTTTCTGGGGCTCCCTTCGAGGCAGAGGTTGCTTAGCTTAGCCACATGGTAGTCTTCGTTCCGCCCACTCCACTGCCATTCTGGATAGCCCACTGAGGACCCAAAGCTGTGCTCTCTCTAAACAGACATCTGTAGCCAGTCTACACTGGCCTGCACTGGCACTCAGCCACCCACTGTCAATGGACAGAGCAGAGATACACGTGCGTGCTGAGAGGCACTTGAAGCAGAGACAAACAACAAAGGAACCCATTGTCCTCCCTAAGCCTGCTTGCCCTCCCGAGTTCACTATTTTAATCTGTGGCTTCTTTCCTGTTACATGAGCTGAAAAACCGGGAAAGGACCACAGAGCACCCCCTTGCCTTGCCCACACTTTCAAACAACTAATTCCACCAGTTTCCCCACCCACCTTTTTTCCGATCAATTCCCTCTTCCCAGTACATACTCAGTGTGAGCTCTTCATGTTGCCACCTGGACATTTCCAAGAGCATCCAACCCACTGCCCAAAACCTACACCCACCTTCCACACCAAGTCAGCCTGAAGATTGTCAGACAAAACTTGGGCAGGACTTCTGCTGAGAGCCTTTCAGAGTTCATGATTGAGTTTTGATAGTTTCTGGTTTTCAGGGAAAGCAAGTTAGTTCACTGGTGTTATTATCTGCCACCCCCAGTGCTGGGGGACGGATCCTGAGGTGGCCTGTGTGCTAGACAAGCACTCCGTCACAGAGACACACTCCAGCCCCCGTTTTTGTCTTTTTAATGGCTGTAGGATCTATGGTGATATGCCCTATTTTCCTGTTTTATTTATTACATTCATGGCTGTGCCTTTCTCTCTTTTTCTCCTTGTAATTCTTGCTAAATGATTATCAGTTGGTTTTTTTTCCAAAGAACCAGCTTTTCATTTCATTGATTACCTATTTTTGTCCTCTATTGCATTCATATTTTTTCTCTTAGTTTCATTATTTCTCAATTTATTTTGCTACTTCCTTTGTTTCATTTCCTGAGTTAGGAACGTAAATTGATTTGCACTCTTTCCCCTTTTCTGATGGAAGCATTTAACACTCTAAATTTGCCTTTTCACACTGCTTTCGCTGCATCTCACAGATTTTGAGACACTGTGTTTAGATTTTAAATCAGCTCTGTGCATTTTATTTCCTTCTAGAATTCCCTTTTACCTATTAGGTGATTTAGAAGTATGTTGATAAATTTACAAGTATTTGGAGATTTTTCTTATATTCGTTCTGTTACTGATTTCTAGTTTGATTTCAGTATGGCCAGAGAACATTCTCTACATAATTTCATTACTTCTACATTTGCTGAGGTTTATTTTAGGGGCCTGGATATGATCTAGTTTCATGAATATTTTGTGAGCAGTTGAATAAAGCGTGTCTTCTACCTTTTTTTTTTTTTTTTTTTTTTTTTTTTTTTTTTCCGGCACTGGGGATCAAACACTCAGGGCCTTGTGCTTGCAAGGCAAGCACTCAACCACTGAGCTAAATCCCCAGCCGCATGCGTGTTCTATTATTGTCAGGCATGTATATACCTGATGTCCAGAAGATCTAGGTTGGGTTCATCACATGATTCAGGAGCCAGAACTCCACAACATTAACAAAAATGAAGCGTACCTGGAGCTGTCAATGAAATCTTTTTCAAATTTGGTGTATAATGTATGTAAAGGTAGTAGTCACTGAGTACTTGAGAAGTGTGTGGCTCTACCTGTGTACAAGCAGCAGTCCAATGGCAGCAGGGTGACTGAGCATAACAGCAAGCACGCTGCTGGAAGACACTTACTGAGAAACTGCCCCTAGTCATTGTCTCTCTTGCTATAAGTGCCTATTTGACGTTATCTGCTACTTTATTAAATAAAGCTTGGGCATCACACTTTTTAAAATGGCAGAATGGAATAAAAGGAGAACATGATTCAATAAGATGCTGTATATAAGAAAATCACTTCAAATACTAGGTAGACTGAACCTGGATAGAAAAAGATATACCATGCAAACATCAATGAAAAAAAGTAGGGCTGACTGTGCAAATGTCATGTAGAGTATACAGTATTGTACTTTAGAAAAAGAAAACCACTTGAAGCCAGGAATGTACTCCCAATACTCTGGGAGGCTGAGGCAGGAGTATCATAAGCCTGGGCAGCTTAGTGATTTAGTGTGACCCTGTTTCAAAATTTAAAGACAATGTAAAAGACCTGGGGATGTAGCACAGTATGAAGCTCTTGCATTTGATCCCTAGTACTTCAAAACAAACAGACAATCACATACTCACACAGGACTTGTCATGGAGAATGTTATTATGTAATCAATCCACTAGAAAGATATGATAGTCTTAAAAGTAATACATGAACCAAAAGCTGGTAGAGCTTAAAGGGAGAAATAGACAAATCTACAGTTATGGTGAGCGGTTTTAACATCTCATTCTCAGCAACTGATAGAACTACTAGATAGAAATCAGTAAGGCTATCGATGAAATGAATAATACAATAACATACAAAAGTGTGTGTGCTGCTATTGTCAGGAATATATAGGTCTGGCATATTTGCAGGCATATATAGGAGTTCTGCCTCCTGAATCAGTAATGAACCAGCCTAGACCTGCTGGACACCAGGTGTCCTCCACTCCCGTCCAGACATCAGGTGGGTTTGTAGTAGCAGTGTAGGAAGCTCTCTGGTCATGTGACTTTCCACTGTCCTGCACAGGAAGTGCTTGTCCGAGTAGCAGATCGGCTTGTGGGGCTTGCTGCTCAGTGGGATGAGGCACAAGAGCAGAAAGGGCGTTCACAGCAGGCCACACGTTCTTGTCTAGCCAAGGCAGCCATCTGACAGAAACCCACGCTACAAGTTGTTTTCTTTCAATTGATGTATTCAGATGACTCACGTTTATAGGAACAAATGATATGTTACAGCCTGCCTGCTATTTCTTTATTTTTGTTTCCCCTGTCTCTCTCCTTTTAAAAATTTTTCCTGTGTTATTTAAATTTTTTAGGATTCCACAGCGATGTATTCACGGTGTTTGAGCCTACCACACTGTATACTTTATTTACACAATGAAGTTGTTGTCCCAGATAGTGCAATATTCAAATGTACCTTGATACAATTATTGGAACCAACATTTTACCGGCTGAAGTGGAATTTGGAATTTTACTTTCACATAAGATATTTTATCTTCCCACTTTTGAAACACACTTTTCTCAAGTATTTCCTCTACTTACACTGATCTGATGACAATATCAAGTAATGTCACAACTGTTTGCTAAGCCCAGCTAGCATGATTTAAGTTAATAATGACAAGCAAAGCCTATTATATTTTCCTTATTTTAACTTATTTTAATGTTCTTTTTCTTCTGAATCTCCAAGACTATTGTTATCATTTCCTTTTTATTCAAAGAACTTCCTTTACTCATTCAGGAATTATAGATTTGCTAACAATAAATTTTCTTAGTTTTTCTTTATCTGAGAGTACAGTTATTTCTCCTCCATTTGTGAAAGATATTTTCACAGGGTGTAGAATTCACAGGTCACAGGTCTTTCCTTCCAGTAACTGAAAAGCATCTGTACTACTTGCTACTGGTCTGCATGATTTCCTACAAGAAAATCACTAATGGGAAACTAGTGTTCCCCTATAAGTCACGTGTTCTATTTCTCTGGCTAATTCCTAAATTCATTCTTTACTTCTAGTTTTCAGATCTAGAGCTATTATTATAATTATGATGTATTGTGGCATAAATTTCCTTGGTATTACCCTGTTGGGGTTGGTGTAGATGCTTGAGCCTGTACTTTTATACCTTCTGCTAAATTCAGGAAGTTTCAGCCATTGTAGATACTCAAATACTTTTCAGTCTCACTGTACCGTGTCAATGAGGAACTCCTCTGATATGAAGGCTAGCTTCTTTGTCACAGTTACACGGGTCCCTATGACAGCGTTCATTTCATCCCCAGCGTATTTGCTCTTTGTTGCTCAGACTGGGTAAATTTCATTCAGCTGTCCTCAAGTTCACTGATTCTATTTTCATCACCCTCACTCTACTATTGAGCCCATCCAGCAAGCACTTTTTTATTTCAGTTATTATATTTTGCAGTTCTATAATTTCCTTTTAAAAAAACTTTTTGTTTCTCTGATTAGATTTTCTATTTTCTCATTTGTTTCAAGAATGTCTGTAATTGTGCACTTGAGGCACTTTTACAGCAGCTGCTTTGAAATCCCTGCTCAATAATTCTACCATCCAATTCATCTCAGCGTTGGTATCAGCTGATTGTCTTTTCTCATTCAAATCATGACTGTTCTTATTCTTTGTGTGACGAGAGAATTTCTATTATATACAGCATATGCAGAGTATTTTCTTACGAGACTTTGGATCCTGTTTATTGTATTCAGAAAGCAGTCCCCGGGTTGAGGTATAACTGAAGGTCCAGGTAGGTGTGAATGTTCAGTGGATCCCACACATCTCACCCCAACAAAAGTGGGTGTTGAGTCATTTTGCCTCACTGAAAACTTCTTGGGAGAGAAGCGGTAAGGACTTCCTTCATGCCTCTGAGTTGGGATATACCATGCAAATCCTGCTGCTCTCTAATGACACTGAGTGGTCTGTTTTGTGTTTCTATACCAGAAAACCAAAGACTGGCTAATTCATAAAGAAAAAAAAATTATTCCTGCAGTTCTTCCAGGTGGACAGTCCAATGTCAAGGTGCTGGCATCTGGTCAGGGTAGGGCAAGACCCAGCATCAGGGTGGTTCACATGGACTTGGAGTTGGGTGACAAGGGGAAGCAGAGCGGTAATCAGCCTTTACTCCTGCAGCAGACCCTCAGACAGCCCAGCTTCTCCCTCCCCTCTGTCAGTGTCTTCTGCATGGTACAGTCAGGGGCGCTGAGTGGTGAGGGCACAGAGCCTGGAGGAGCGGTGTTACTCCATCTTCGCCAAGACAGAGTTAAAGTTATAGGAGTCAAACATCCTATAATAACTGTTTTAATGGACTTGAGTACTAATCCTAACATCTGTCTCCATCCCAAGTCAATTTTGACTGATTTTTTTTCTTTATTCATATTTTAAGGTGTGTTTGTGTGTGTGTGTCTGCCTGGTAAATTTGAATTAAATTCAAGGCAGCATAAATGTTACCTTGCTGGATGTGAAGCGTTTTTGTTTTCCTGTACATATTCTTGAGCTTTGTTCTGTGATGAAGTTTAGTTATTTGGAAACGCACTGATTCTTTTGGGTCTTTCTTTTAAGATGTATTAGATATTGTCAGTTAAAAATAAAATTCTAAAGAAAGGTTGATGAGGTAGGACCAAGGTAGAGCTGAGTCTACCGCTAATTATCCTATGATTGAAATAAACCCCTTCATGAGCCTTGCTGTTCCCAAGGCATCGTGACTTGTGAGGAAGCGTCTGCCTGGTGCTCAGGACGGGCAGTGCCCAGGCCTGCATGAGTATGAGATGGTGGCTCTCTAGGTGCGTGGTTCCCTGGCCTTGCTCTCCACACACGCAGGAGACCAATCCAAATGCTCTGCTGAATAACTGAGGAGGACCCTCTGCAGATCTCTGGGATTCTCGGCCGCTCTCCCCTCTCCCCTTCCTTCCTGGGGAGACCAAGAGGTGCAACCTGGGATCTCCTCCCTGCACTGCACCCTAGAAGCTCTCTTGGGGTGGTGAGCAGGACACACGGAGCACTCACCTGATTGTTTCTTACCTCTCAGCATCGCAACGGTTTGTTGTTGTTGTTGTTGTTCTCTGGTGTCTTGAATACTACTGTTTCACATACTTTATAGTTTGGGGTGTCTTGAATACTACTGTTTCACATACTTTATAGTTTGGGGTTCAAAAACATGCAAGAAAATGGGTTGTTTCAGGTACAAAAGCAAACCCAATCCTTGTTATTTCATTCCAACAGAATCATTATTTCATCCTGTTCTTCCTATTTTTAGCAGATTCTGTGTTTTTCCAAACACTTCTGTATTTTCAATCTGATCTGATTTTCATTATTGGCCTGTGACATCAATCGGTGTGTGATTTGCTGGTGAATGCTGGACACACTTGGGGGAGGCATCCGCAGCCCCAGCCCTCTCAACCCATCTCAGTCATGATGGTGTGGCCTGCAGGTGTCTGCTCAGCCCACAGACACCGCCAAGGCTGTCTGTGCGTCTGAACCCTGCATGTGAAACAAAGTACCAGCACATAGTTTCCAGCTTTCCCTCTGTCCTCTCACTGCTTCTTGATATTGCCACGTGTCCCACCTGATGACCGACTCATTAATTTATCCTGCTTGGGCTCTGGCATGTCGGTGTCCAGGGCTCCGGGAAGCAGAGCTGCAGTGGACCCAAGCATCTGTCCTTTGCCACGCGTCTCCTGTCAGAGCGGGGCAGGCAGCCCCCAGTGTTGGCACTCTCTGTTCTCCAGGCACCATGAAGCCGCAGCGCCTTGAGTGAGCTTTCTTGACAGAGCTTTTGCCAGCACCAGACTGCTCGCATGGAGCTGCAGCCGGGTCTTTCTGTGAGCACCATGCCTTTCGCCCTTAGTTCTGCCGAGCATCAAGCTTTCTAGGACGCAGCAATCCTGGTTGCAGACATCTTAGTTGCTGCTCAAACCCCACAGATGAGACATATTGTGGGGGAGCAAATAAATTATGAAACAACAAATACACTTCTCTGAGTCAACACCAACAAAAATAGTTTTTGTTTTCTTAACACAAAGGAATAAGTCGTTCCCCCCTCCATATGCAAAAAAGAATAACAAAAGATAATTGCACCACAACATACATAATAGTGTAAGGGACTTTCATATAATTTCATTCATCTGCTCATTTGAAGCCAAAATATTTTGGCAGACATTTAATTATCTACCACGAGACTAAGAAGTATTAGAATGTTTTCAATGACTTAAGATCATTATTTTCCGGCTAAAATAGACATTCAGGTATTAAGAGATGACTCAGGAGGACTGGATGTCCACTAACACATAAACACCTGAATTCTTTTCTTTTCTTCCAGTTCTATTGAAGTAAAATTGGTAGATAAAAATTGTTCTTATTCAAGGGGTATGTGGTGATATTTTGATATACACTGTGGAATACTTAGTGCAATCAAGCTAACGAATATCCTTGGCTTCACACAGTTACCTTTCTCTGTATGTGGTGAGGACACTCGGTATTGGCAAATTTCACATTACTGTGATCCTTGCAGTGCATTAATTACATCTCCATAATTTCTTCATCTTACAACTGAAGGTTTGTATCCTTTGGCCAACATCTAACATCTCCTATTTCCTACAGCACTCTCCAACCACTGGCAAGCATCTTTCTATACTGTTTTCATGGGTTCCACTAAAAAATGCTGAATTTAAGTTTCAGCATTAAGTTCCACTTAAAATATAGAGTGGAAAGAACAAAGCAGACATCTACGATATCAACACAACCCACCCAATCCCTCTGAGGTAGAACAGGGTCACATCTACCTCACCAGGCAACAGCTGTCAGCACACGTTCCCTCTATGATATAATCAAGGTTCCAACTAGAATGCCTATTGCTTGGTTTAGGGATGGAAAGAGAGGGCTGAGGAATTCCCGAGGGGATACAAATCGCAGAGACCAACTCTGGTTTTCTTAGCTTCCTTATGGAATCTTATAGCTATTTACTCTAATGGAAATGTTTAGACCTTTACTTCCTCAAATGCAGGCCTCCACTTCTCTCATCAACACAAGAGCGCTGCTTCGTGGAAAATCATTTTATAGGCCATTTTCTTACTCATCATAAATGTCACTGGTAATACACATACATGTTGACAGATACTAACTTGTCGTATCTTTCCACCATAGTTGATTACTAAACTCATCTACTAGCATTGCCATGATTTTTTTTTTATTTTTGCCATGAATTTTTTTTTTAACCAAGAACATATATTGGTACATTGTAGATAAACATAATGATCACAGTCATCATAGTCATCATAGTTGATTTGTACCTGTGCATGATATATCTTGGGTCCCCCTTTCCCCACCCTCCTTTCCACTCCCCCTCCCCTCCTTATTTACAATAGCTTTATTTACATTTTTCAATTTTTTTCTTTTTCTTTTCTTTTCTCTTGCCCTTCCTTCCTTTCTCCCTCTGAAATTATATTTCATAACTAGAATGAATATGTGGTTCTAGAAGTTGCTTACTCTTCTTTCTCAGGAAGTACAGAAACACCCATGAACAAAATTATCTTTGAAGGCATATTGTGTATTGAGAGATGTCAGTTACCGAAATCCACCCAAGAATTCAAATGTAAGGGAACAGGCTTAAATATCCGAAACACTCAAGACAGGTTGTGATTGGTGCTCCTCTTTAAGGGGAGCAATTCGTTGTCCTAATGTAACAAGTTTTGAAAGGCCAGAAGGGACATGGGATGCTCAGAGTTCTTCAGAGAAGAGGCAGAAAACAAGCTGGATTTTGAAGTAAACAACACTTTCACAGCGCCATCACCAAGCAGCTTTTGCACAGAGGATGCACACAAAACAACCCAAAGGAGAAAGGAGAAACTGTTGTATAAGAAGGAATTTTTCTGGCATAGGTATCAAGGAACCTTCCAAAGGCTGCACTTAGGCTGGGAAGGGAAGGACAGCAAGTGTTGACAGAGAGAAGATGAGGCTAGAATAGAGGAAAACTCAAAGCAGCAAGCCTCCCACATTCACATTTAGTCAAAAGTGAAGAGCAAATGAGAAAGAGGAACCTGCTAAAAGGAAAGCAGAAGAGGCAAGCAAACTATTCCCATCTGCTCTGGCCTCAGTTTCTCCACGTCTTCTCTTTGCAGCTTTATTGGCTCCTTTGTTTCTTCTACTTAGAGACACACCCAAATCATTCCATCTGAGTGTAGTCCAACAGTCTCCCTGGTCACCAGCCAGGCTGACTCTTCTCCTTCCGGACAGTGGATGTGGCCACAGTGAGACTGCAGGCACTTGCCTAGGCCACTGAGCTGGAGGGAAAGCCTTGGGTCAGGCAGTGAGGCTGACTTAGTGTGTTCTCTCATTGGTCCACCTGACTTGGTGGTGCATTCAGAGGAGTGTTAGGGGAAATGTCAATTTTATGGGTTTTATATTTTGTGCAGTATATGTGGAAGCAACACTACTTGTGTTTGGATCAGAAAATATCAGAGCTGGCTTTAATATAGGCAGCTGAGGAGAACACAGGTTGTTTTTTTCATATGAGATCTATCACAGAGTGTATGTGTGTATATGTGTGTGTGTGTGTTTGTGTGTGTGGAAAGAGTGTGTACACATATACCATGTGCAAAGTATATCATATATAAAATAGTTTACCTGTGTGTACATATATATGCCAAAGGAATGAGGAAGGAAAGAAAATCTTAATATTCTCATTTAACAATCTTAGTGAAGAATAAAATGTCCTATTTTATGAATGTTATTTCCCAAACCTGACATATTTCATGACCTCATGCAATTTTCAAAAAAATGTTTTATAGCCACTTATGGCAGCATAAGCCTTGGAGTAAGAACTGCATTTACAATTCATAAAGCTCCACAATTAAACATCATGGCTTCCCACAGGGACCTTACCACCAGGCCCTGAGCCTCAGGAACACAAATACCAGGCTCAGGTGTGAGGGAGCAGAGGACACCCAACCCTTTGTGGCCCGCCGGGACTGACCGTGACAGCAAGGATGTGGGTTCGATCAGTGTTGACTGTCAGCATTTCATATTCTCCTCCATATGAAGTATTTTATATGCATGATACTGCCACCATTTGTAGAAACTTACCAGCCCATAATAAATGGTAGCTTATGATTGTTTTTAATCAAGACTAAATGCCTATAACTGAATATAGAAAGCACACATTAAATATATAATTCCTTATTCCTATTCTGTAAAAGCAAAATCTACTCTCTAATTATATATTATATAGTCCTCTTCCCTTTTAGCAAAATCTGAAGAAATCAGTCCAAAACTCTGAGAGCGGGGTGCTTATCCAACATGTTTTCTCCTCGTTCTTTAGTGAATGAGCAGCTACCAGCATCCCGGGCTCTGCCTGGTTGGTCTGGGGGGGCCCTACGCACACGCAGCGGTCCACACAGCTTTTGTGTTTCTGTTGATGTTGTTGTGGCTGCTCTCAGCACTAGGGATCAAACACAGGGCCCCACACCGCTCTCCACTAAGCGACATCCCCAGTCCCACCCCTGTTTAAATGCAATGCCCACGCCCTGGCCTGAACCCATCGAAATGGAGTTTTAACTCCCCTCTGGAACTGTGGTGGTCCCTTGGCAAACAGCCTGTGCACGTGCCCTCTAGACATGCTGAGCTCGTCAGGGCCCAAAGGCAGCCAGGCCCTTCCTTCCATCACTGACCATGTCTCCTTAGAGCTCCATCAGTAATCATCCCTCCCCCGGCCCAGAGCGCCTTGGGGGACAATGACTGTCCATCAGAAGCCCGTGTGATTCCTCTGCTTCCGGACCAGGCCTGGCAAATGTAAGAACGAGTACTGCCGGGGAGTTGACGTGGGGACTCACAGTGCACACTTCCAGTAGAGCAGGGATCCCGAGGAATGGAGCGGCAGACACACCCAGGAGCTCAGGAGGGAGCCCGCTCAGCTCAGGTGAAAGGGGGAGAAGGAAGTGGAGAACTGGGGAGCAGGCCTGCACTCGTGGAGAAAACTCAGAGAAGTGGAGCTCAGCAGCAACACAGACACTAGATGAGGAAACGCTCTAGCAGGACAGTGGACTTAAAGAAATAGAGGCCGCTGAATCACATGTATGTTTACAAACACTTGGTCAGGTGTTTGTGGGGCCTATGAGGCAGGGAAAAGGCCAAAAAGGAGAACAAGAAAACAAACCCACAGTAGAAAGGGAGGTAGTTACATCCAGAACCAGACAGAAATGAGGTAAGAGGAGGTGTGAACGCGAATTTTAAAGGAAAGCGATGGTGCACAGTGCAGTGTGGCGGAGTCCGCTCTCGTTTTACTCGGCGCTGGCTTTCTGAGTTGCCCCCTTAGCCACACGCTGCTGTAGGAGCTGCACAGACAGAGCGAGCACCGCGAGACCCTCGTCCTTCTTCCAGGGTGCAGACAAGTACCAAAAAAGAACTACGGAAGAGGTCAGCTGGCTTAAAGGAAAACGAAGCGGGTTAAAAGTGTAGGGATGGATGCTGTTTTTGGTGGCGTAGGTAGAGAAAGACCCAAGGAGGAGGCAACAGGCTGTGAGGATTCTGGGCCTCACCCAAGAGGGGAAGAAATCCACAGCGACAGAGCCGAGGCTGGGCGGGGGCTGAGGACAGGGGTCTGAGAGAAGCAGCCGCCGCTCCAGACTCGAGGCCTCCACCTAAAGAAGGAGAACAGCTGAGAGGGGAGCGAGGCTGGGCAGGGGCCGGGCAAGGCCCTGAGGGCCAACACCAGCGGCCGCTCCCTTCTCAGTCCCACCCCTCTCTGCACAGGGATTCCCCCACTTCTCTGGACAGAGAGGCGGACCCACCTCAGACATCCCCTGAACAACTCTGGATCCACGTGTAACCCTTTTGCTACGGATTCAACGCGCCCCCTCAAAAAAAACAAAACCAAAACACCAACCAAAAAACCTCCTGTTAAAATGGAGCTGCCACTGTGACGGTATCAAGAAACAGGAGTATTAAGAAGTGATGAGGCCAGCAGGGCTCAACCCTCAGGAACAACTGCTGCCGCGAATGGGAGCTCATTGCTGAGGGCCAGCTTTCCCCACACTCCTCTCTCCACCCTCCTGCGAGGCAATGATGAAGCATGAGGCCTAACAGATGCTGCCCCTCAGTCTTGGGCTTGCCAGCTTTCAGAATAATGAGCCAATTAATTTTTCTTCTGTATAAACTACCTCACCTGTGGTATTCTGCTACTGCCGTACAGAGTGGACGAAGAGTCTCCTTGAAGGAAACGAAGGCCCAGTGAAGGGGTCACTGCTGAGGTCCAAGCTCTTGCCCCTTCCCAGAGTGCTGTCTGGCTGAGCTCACGTGCCTTGAGGACAGGTACCTCCGCCCTCTGGCAGCCAGTCCTGCGGGCAGGCTGGCCACCCAGTCCAGCTCTGAGGCTGCAGCTTGTAAAGTTCCTTGGTTCCCTTGGAGTCTTGCAGAGTTTGCCTTGGGGAAAGAGATCCTCTCCTCCATAACCTCTCTTGGCCAGCCCTGCTGCTGACCCAACCTTGGCCAGGTTATGCCATTTCCCTATAGCAGCCCCAACGCTCAAATACGCTAGATTCTTGCCCACGCATTATGGGATCATATCATTTTCCTTATCACCTTATCAAATGGAAAGGTCCATGCTAGTAGAACTGAGGATTGATTCCAAGTACTGCTAAGCTACACGCACAGCTCTCTTTTAATTTTATTTTGAGGTAGGTCTCACCAAGTTGCCTAGACTAGCTTCAAACTTGACAATCTTCCTGCCTCAACCTCCCGAGTAGCTGAGATCATAGGTTTCCACCACCACACCCAGGGGACCAAATACTTCTGAAATTCAATGCCTATCAAGAAAATATGGTGGTACTGCCAAGATGACAATATTTTGTAAGCTTATAACAAATAACACCAAATCCAGGTGAGGAATCATTTCATTCTCTTCTTTATTAGCCCTATGCAATAATAATTTGATTAACTTCAACAATAGGAAGCAGCATTACACTTTCTCAAAGTTTTACTCAGTAGAGCAACTGTTTAATTTTATGTTAAGCATTTTACACTTAAGAAAGATGAAGACTTTCAGAATAAAAAGAACTTTTGCCTCCGCAAACTTAGAGAAAAATTAGAGTTGCTCAAAACCCTTTGAGAATAGGAGTTTTAAAGAACTACATTCTGTATCCCCGATTCTGTATGCATGTACAGTAAAAAGACAAATTATTATTCCATTTAAAAGCTACATTCTTCAGTAGCATTGAACAGAATTGCTCTTCGATATGTTGGCATATCTTTCTCCAATGCCAGGTTCTATAGGAAGCTAAAACGGGGGAAAAATCATCAGCAGCAGAATGAATAATGGTATTTTAAAAATGAGTCTTCATGCGAGAAGTCAGAATATCTGAAATGATTTCATTATTTCCCAGGGACAGCATTATACAATGTCTTGTGTGACACTTCCGTCTTGTAGGTGTGGAAACTGAGGCCTGGGGACCACTTGCCCAGTGGACCGGTTGCCTTCAGTGAGGCCCCACACTGCAGAGGAAGCCTCTTTGGAGTGGTCACATGGACGCAGAACCTGCCATGGCAAGCCGGCCTGCACAGGAAAGCCTGGCAAACCCATTTACAACTCAATTCCCAGCAAAGCAACTCTGAAATCTCAGCGGAGAGCTGGAGGGCTTGAGACAGCCAAGTCGTCTTCTGATAAATCGGATCCAAGTGTGAACACTGTCACTTGTTCCTCATACACGCTGTCCCTGTAGCTACTTTTATGTTCTGTTTCATCGCCTCATCATTGTGATCCTAGAGGGTTCTGTTACCCTCTGCATTTTTGCCCAGTGCCCTCCCGCTCCCTCAGCCAGAGTCTGCCCTGCAGTGAGCCCACTGGAGGAGGGTGAAGGTGTCACCCTGCCTGACCTCAGTCACGCAGGCCAGCGGCACTTCCCTTCCCAAATCCCAAAGCCTGAGGATCTTCCCAAATTGTATGTGGACACTCCAAAGCAAGGTCTCTCTCTAATGACTGTTTTTCTCTCCCCCCACCCTTAGTGTGTGTTTCAATGACTGCAGCTGGGCAGATCTTACACCACAAAGGAGTGAATTTCAAAGGAGCAGGAAGCCACGCTATTGCCCTGTGTAGGGCCAGCAACTCTACCTTAGAGATGTAAATCAGTCCTATCTAGAAGTGACTGTCAATTTTCAGGAATTTTTAGAGCAACCTGCAGCCACAGAAAATAAACTAAGATATGAATTTGGAACTTGGAGACCATTAAATACTCCACAGGGAACTGCACCCCATCCCCCTCCAACCCATGGGAGCCACTGAGTATGTTTTTCCATCATCAGTCTATTTAATTAAAAATGTCTATAGCAAATAAGAATTTGCACTCCACCTAATTTTACTAATATTTGTATAATGCTGTTGTAAGCCTGGATGTTAGGGAAACAGAAGCAAATTTTCAAGGGGGCCCTATCTTCAGAAGCAAATAGAAATGTCTCCTTTAATACCAGTGCCACTGAAGTCCCTTGCATTCAGCTACTTGTTGATAAAAACCAGAGTGTTCTGACCTGTGGGAACATGCAGTATATTAGAAATTACAAAAATTTTGTTTAAATATCCCTCTTATTGATGGTTTCCAACTGAATAAACATCAGTAACTAGAGTACACTTGTCACTGCACGGGGTCAGAAGGAGCATCCTCCCTCCAAAAAAAAACAAAAGATAGAAACCCTAACGCTTCCCAGTCCACAGAGCAGGTAGTGGGCTGCCTGACTCACCACAGCAAAGCATTTCAGCACGCAGCTGTGGAAGCACAGGCGGATTTCTAGGCAGAACTGAAGGGAATGCGAGTGCCTGAAACAGAGCGGTGCGCTATGGTCTGGGGCTGGAGAGATCTATGTGTTCTTGGGAGAGGGAGTCCCCAAGAGGGAAGATCTCAGAGGTGTGTCCGGGGTCTGTCGGGTTACCATCAGCGAGCTGGGTCAGAAGGTGACCATCTGAATGTCTTGGAAGTTTAGTGAGAGGGCACCCGATAGGGCTATTTCCTTGAGGATGGAAGTCTGCAGAATTCGTGAAGCTGTAAGTGCGGGCGGACAAACAGAGGTCAACGGATGGTGAAAAGCAGGAGCCCAGTGAATGTGCAGGTTTATTGTAACTTTAAGACTCTGGAATTTAAAACCGAGATTCCTGGAAGGGGAAAAAAGGCACTGTCACCGTGGGCCACTTTGATCCTGTTCTGAAGCTGCAGTTTTACGGAAAATACAATTTTAAAATTGCAATTTTCCGTCTGTCCTTACTACTCATTTTTATTTCTTCTAGCCTACCTCACACTCAAAAGTACTGCTCAAGATGATGGTAAGAACTTACAAGAGAAAATATTCTTACACATGGTTACTTTACCTTCCCAGGGACAAACGAGAGAAGAATACAGCCAAAATAAACAGTGTGATACAATGGAAATGGGTGGCTCCTCAATGCCAAAATACAGATAAATTTATAGTTAACATAAAGACAACTGAAATGCGAATAGATGCCATATGTCTTTCTTGGAAACAGTCAACAGAAAGATAAATATGAACGAAGTTTAAAATTCTTGGTCATCATTAATCTATGGATTGAAAAACCAAAGCATGGAGCCATGCAGCTTCCAACACCATTGAGTTAGATCGGGAAGCGAAGGGTTAAAAAGGCATCTTTCTAATGTGACAATAAGATGCCTACTTGCACTGATTTGTTCTGGGTCCAGGATGCCGAATATTGGTGTGGACCAAGAAGGTGAGGACAGGAAAGCCTGAGGATTCAACCTCCCTTTTCTTGTCTTGAAAAATAAAAGTTCGGATGTGGCTTAGTGGTAGAGTGCTTGCCTAGCATTGTCAATGCCCTGGATTTGATCCCTACCATCACCTAATTAATTAAATAAGGATAAGAAAAGCAGCCAACTTAATGGGCTATTTTAAAGTACTAAATAAAACTATGTTTAGATACAGTTTGAGTGTGTTCCCAGAGCTTCAGGTTTTGAAATTTAATCTCATAATGTGTTATAATCAGACTACAGGGTTCAGACTCAGAGTTCTTAGGAAGATTAGATAAGGACATAAGGTAGGGGAGCCCATGACTGAGCCTGGCTGCTTTGTGAGAACAGGGAGAGGGACCAGACACATAGAGACATTGATGCTTCCTTCTCTTGCCACACTGTGCTCTGTCTGCCTCTGAGCTCTGGCAGTAAGAAGGCCATCAGCCAATGCAGACACTTAACCTTGGACAATAAGAACCATGAATCTAAATGGACCCCTTTGTTTTATAAAGCTGCCTGCCTCTGGCATTTCATTATAGTAAGAGAAGTGGACTGATACAGCACACAAGCCCTTAGTATATCAAATAAATGTTGGTCATTAGCCTTAGGGAGAAAAACACACAGAAAGCTGAAAAGGAACAAATTTCAGTATCTGAATATTTAGTAAGTGCTATTTTTCAAGGCTCTTGGAAAATTTAAGAAGCAGCTTGAAAAGATCATGACTATATGTTAGAGTAAGAATAAACTACTCAAACTTTAAAAAAAAAACAAATATGAAAGTGTTATGGTTTGTGTCTAGATGTCCCCCCAAAGCCTCATGTGATCATAGGTGGGGCTGGATCTAGAGTGTGTGATTACTAAATTAGTCCACTGATTGGTTTGGCATAGTTCTGCTGGGATCAAGGATATGATGTTAGGGTTAAGGGTATTAGAATTAAGGGTGGGAGTGCTACCCTAGATAGCCAGGTAGCCTAGATAAAATATAAGGGACAGACAGAGGCTTGCTTACCCTCTTGCTTGCGTCCCTTGCCTGCCTTGCTGCCTTCTGACTGTCTGCCGTGCCACCCTACCTTGGATCCAGTTGATTGTGGACTGAAGCCTGTACAAACTGTAAGCCAAATAAACTTTTCTTCCCTTAACTTTGGGTGTCGGGTATTTTGTCTCAGCAACAAGAGAAAAGTAACTAAGACAGAAAGGCATCAGGCAATGACACCATTATGAGGTCTACAAAAAGGCACTCAGAACACACAAGATATTAAGACTTTAAAATCTTTAAATTTATAGCAAATCAAGACACTCTAAAAAATGAGTTTAACTTTGTATTTTACTTTT
Source organism: Hystrix cristata (assembly GCA_004026905.1). NCBI lineage: Eukaryota > Metazoa > Chordata > Mammalia > Rodentia > Hystricidae > Hystrix > Hystrix cristata. Next base: position 30,077 of record PVJO010007868.1, on the reverse strand, counting down.
AAATAAATGTGTTCCTTGTTCTGATTATTCCTGCTTTATTGTAGAATGAGAAAATAAAGGAAACATAACCCTCACTATGATAGAGACGCTGGCGAATGGCTTCACATTTCTATGGAGTAACTTAACATACCAAGGGTCGTGTTTATACTGGATTTTGTGGTGTTGTGCTGCATTTCATGTCAAACTAAATTTTGAATGTTTTCTCACATTCAGAATTGTTTAAAGATCTCTTATCATAGGTTCATCTAGTATTATGTGAATGTACTATAACTTATTCAAACCACTCCCTTTTTGACTGCTATAAATGCCATAGTGACAAATACCTATAAACATACATCCCAGAAGCGAATCCGTTTCACAGCTAGGATCCTGTAGAACTGGTGTCATGTTCCCTCTCCCCTCGCTTCACCGCAGGCACCTGCCTTTCAGTGTGTTCATTAGACCAAAAAGAAATGCACTTGTTTGCATTTATTACGATGGGCCCACCACTCTATTTCCTCTTCCATGAGTAGAGGAAATGTTCTTCTACCTGCATTTCTCTTGAGATTTGCGATTGTTCTTATCAGAGCACTCTTCGTATGTTACTGTTGCTATACCTCTCACGTATTGTGGCAAGAGAGCTCAACATTTACCTTATCATCCTTCTCTCTCTGTGACTTCTTGATGTACATATTATAACAGCTGCCAGGTAGAGAGCCTGTCGCCAAGACAGCAGAGCACAGGATGCTGTCCCAAGCTGGGACTGAGGCACTGCCCATACCTGCTCAGCCCTCCGTTTCCCCATTCTAAACCAAGGAAGCTGTCTTTCTCTCACATTCCCCTACCCTGGCTCCAGAAGTACAAACTGTGCACTGACTACAGTACAAGAAACAAAACTCAGTTTATCCCCCCAAACTTCATAAACAACAACCATTCCCACCAAGAATTAAATGACACTTCTACAATCAGATTTCTCTGAAAAACTGAGGGTCATGATTTGTTTGATACAAATTTAATTTTATTTTAAGCATGATTAACTTCTGTTAATTTTCTCTGAACATTGCAGAGCACAAGATTGAAAAATAAATTTTGCCTGGGTTTTGAGAGTCTTGTAGATCCAGGTCCCTGAAAATGATGTTTCAAATAAATATTGAAACACTCACAATGATGTACCTGGTAGCTCTGATGTGTCTCAGAGTAGGAAACACCTTCCCCTTCCACTTTTATATTTAGGACGAAAGGGAACTCAGTCCACTATTTGAGGTTGTACAGTTTTTGGTATATTCTTCAGCTTTTTCACTATGGTCTCTGGGGAACAATTCTTTCTCTCTTTATCCTAACTCACCACATGAGTGTGGGCAGAGGGTGGGCTGAAGAACAGCAGCTTGGACTCCATCTGTGGCTTTGTCCCACGGCAGTCTATATCTTTTTAGTGCTTTATTTAACCAAACATTCTTCCCCTTTGAGCTGTTAGTGCCTAATGGTGAGTGGCCTGTCCTGCTAATTTTCAGAGGGTTACAGAGAAAACAGGTGATCCGTGGTTTATGATTCTCTGCCTTGAATCCCAATGGCATGATTTCAACAATGAAACATTAACGCTTTAGTCACTAGCCCTAGTTTAGTCACGGAGACCTGGAGAGGCCCAGCTACAGGTGGGTGTTTGACGACAAGCTAGCATACCCAAGTGTGAAAAGGGTCCCAGAAAAGAAACACAGAGAGCTGCAGACCAGAAGATGGACTGTGAATCAAACATGGTATGCCTTGCATGGCATGTTAGCTATGGTACTTTATGTGGCCAATCTGTTAAGTTTTCACAGTAAACATAGGGAGCAGGGTAGCATCCCCAGCTCATGGTGTCTGACTCTAAAGGTTGGAAGTAACAGATATGCATTTGCCTAGTATATATTTGTTGGGTCGTGAAACTCATGTGCTTCCATTGCATGAGGCTGTCGGTGGGGCACCTCCAGCTTTGCAAAGGAATTGTCACGTCGGTGACCTGATGTGAGACTTCCTTTACCCGTATAGACTGTCATTTGGGAATCGGCCATTTTGATCCCAAATATTCTCGGAACTGGTTTGTTGCCAATGGAAATGTGGCATCCTACCCTAAAATAAATTGATCAAATTGTTCCCATAAGCAACTCCATTTCAGTGCCTGGAATTTATTTTCACTTTCCCATTTGGCCACATAAATACAAAGCATCTGTCCATTCTATTTTGCAATAGAGACCCTGAGAGTTGCTCGGCAGGCCGCCAGAGGAAGCGAGAGGTTCACATCCCAGGCTTCAAGTCATGCACTATTTTTCAGTCTATTTAACGTTCACTTTCTGTTGGAAAAGTGAAGCCACTAACTTATTTAGAAACAATATCATGACAGAGGCAAAGTAAAAACTGGACCTTCATTAGATTTTATTTTCACCAAACTGGATTCAAGTAGCACATCTTCCAAACATGTTGACCTGGGCATTTGAAAAGCGAAGGAGCAGAAAGAAAATTGAAAACGGGGAAGAAATACATCCCATTTCTCACAAAAAGAGTCCACCAGTATAATCAGGAGCACTAGCCAAAGGGAAGCACCATTCACAGCAGGCATCAGCTTGTGCTCGGCCACCCCCAGGTCGCAGAAAGCACACTGCAAAGGAACCTCACTGCCTGGCGAGGAAAGATGATAAAATCTCTTTAAAATTTACATGCAGGGTAGCGTGTAAGAAAGAGACAATAGGACCCTTTCACATACTTAGTTGATTATGGAAGTGATGACCATTTCCACAGCAGCTGAATATGTGGAATAAACAGCTTTGCTATGTTGTGGTTAAAGCCACCAGATTTCAGATGGTCAGGGAGCTGTGAAATCCCAAATCAATTTTCTCGCTTCTCTCTGAACTTCTATATGGAGTAAATATATCCGAGTAATAGTTGCCTAATTTAGAAGGAAAATCAACTGGCAGCTGCCCAAAATGCTTTGACAGTAAAGACTATTTCTGGAATCTGGCACAATTCCAGGCCTGTTTATCATACACAGAACCATTACCACACAAGATTCAAAATCTGCAGGGTGTTTTGGGAAAAGCATCCAGGATGTGGGGAACTTGGGTTCTAGATCTGGTTTTGCTTCTAGCCACAGCCCCTGGGAGCCTCAGTCACCTAACATGAAAAGAGAAACAGAGCCTGCTAGAGTCCCTACACACCTCAGTTACAATACTACAACCAAATGCCAGGGTGACCATACTTGGTAAATGGTAAAAATTATAAAATGACTTCCTCTGGGACAGCGCAGGTAAAAACAGGGAAACTCTGTCATTTGAGATGAACATAAAGGAGATTCACGGCTCCTAACCACCAGCCGAAATCTCAGTGTGTTATCATCTGGAGAAAACAACAGCACACGTGTGCACACCCCAACACGCGTCCACACTGATATCTTCACAGGTATGCACACACGGAAGCACACACAAGCATACTACGTTGCCTCACCATGATTATTGTTAAACTCTTCAACGTGAAGCACACAGTGAAATGGGGCTTCATTCTACTCCTGAGCCCCTGCTTGATGGCTACAGGAAAACCCCGCTAGATGGCTACAAGCGCCATCTCTCATTTAATATCTTGGTCCCTTATCCATTCAGCAGAGGTGTGGGGCAGCACTTTATTCTGGGCCAGACACACTGCCATGCACAACTCTGTGCTCTCAGAAGGGCACAGGGCAGATGGGAGGGAGGAGGGGATTAGGAGCTATAAGCCCTGCAGGCATGGGGAAGCGGGGAGGTGAGTGTTGGCCTGGCAGAACTACTTCATCAAGAGTTGGCCTAGAGGGAATGCCCAGGAAGTCACTCATACAGACAGACAGCAAGCCTCGCAAGGTGCAGGAAGCCAAAATGTGAATCTGGACCAGCAGGAAGCAGTCCTAAAGACATGTTCTCAGTCCTCAGATCAACATACCAAGTGGGACAGTACTGGACTACTTTAAGGCTAAGCTCTTAACGTGGTTATTACAACTAATGTGTAGCCCTGATGGCCATGAACCACATGAAAAAATGTTTGAATTCTGTAATAGACATTGAGTATTCAAATATATTCATTCAAGATAATCAAGCTGACTAATAAATTTTCCTAATCATGTTTCTCTTACAGCAACACCGATATAATATACAACCTACATAATGATTCATCTCCGTTGTGGTCCTCTTTGATAATTACTGGGCTGACAGTGTAACCCAGCAGCACAATGCTTGCTCCACATGCATACGATCTGATCCCTAGCACAGTAAAAAACAAAATCATTGAAACATAACTCATTTAGATGAGCAAAGATTTAGTTCTTGTGAAGAACATAAAGAGAAATGCATATTTACCAGAAATGTATTACCCTTTTGTTTTACTTATGCCTTTAGTCTATCCACACCTCAACGAAGAAAATAAGCATTTCTGTTACCGTAGCAAAGCATCATATTGTAATTTGCAGAGGTAGTATGATTTAAAAGATAGTTCTAAAAGACAGCCCACCAGATACAAATGGCTAACTTTCTGCTTGGTGGCACCCAGAAGAATTCTGATCTAGGTGGGGACATTCCGCCATAGCTAGTTCCATGAATAAGCATGAAGCCACAGATCCGCACCTCTGGGTTATACTGCCCCTGTCTCCGCCAGGAGTGTTTCCACAGATGTTACACCTGGATCAAGAAACAAATGGCCCTATTTTTAGCTTTTGATTCTTTGAGTAAAACCTCCAACAATGAAGCCTAATAACTGCAGCCATACTGCCATGGCCTCTCTTTATGGATACACAGACAGTCTGCTCCCAGAGCCCAAGACCCCCCGGCCCTGAGCCCCACTTGTGCAGTGGTGCCTCTACGATCATGAGAAAAAGTCCTTTGCTTCTAAGTCACAGGACAGACACGTCCATTTGAGGGCAGTGTCATTACAACCTAAATCCAGTGAAAAAAAGAGGGATACATTTATGTGGTAATGATGGAAACTCTTAGTGAGCTGGAAACTCTTAGAGAGACAGATGCAACTCCAAGGAGCTCCCTGTCATCCTGCAGTGTGAGTACTGTTCATATGTTTATCTCAAAGTTATTTTGAAATAATTACAGGTCTATAGCAGTTTGCAAAAAATAAAAATAAAAAAAAACCTGTAGAGGGAAGTCCCATGTACCTTAGTCCAGTTTTCCCAATGCTATATCATCTTGCATAATTCCAGTGTAATATCAAAGCCATGCTCTGGTCTTGGTACAACTCACGGGCCTCAGTCACACTTTGCTGGCATTATATGCAGTTGTGTGTGTGTGTGTGTGTATGCATAGTTGTGTGCAGTCTTATCCTATGTGTAGACTTGTATAACCACCACTATGATCCCAACACCTTTGTGTGGCCAGTTCTCCCTCATGGCCCCTTTAAAGCACACACCAGCCTCCAGCCGTACTTCTGGCAAAGACTCAAGTGCTCTGCAAATTTTCAACTGTGTCATTCTTCACAACATTATATGATTTTCTCTCTAGTAGTTCCACAAATTGCTAAGAGTAAGGTGTGGAGTCTCCAGCTATAATTGTGGATTGATCCATCTCTCCTTCCAGCTTTAAGGGCTCCACCTTCGTGTACTCAGAACAAGTTTTTCCATGCACGCACTTTTCTTACTGCTATGCCTTCTTCTCGGTTGGTGATCTTTTAATTGTCAGTTATTCTTACTCTTTTCTTTGCTTTTTAATCTGCTTGATCTAACATAAATACAGCCACATCTACTCTTTTTAAACACTAATTCTTCCAGGATACATCTTTTTCCATCATCTTCCTTTCAACCCGCCTGTGTTGTAATATTTAAAGTGAATTTCCTCATTTTATTTGTGCAGACCTATGGAACTCAAGGCCTCACAATTGCTAAGTAAGCACTCTACCACTGAGCTACTCCCCTGGCCCTTGTTTTTATTCTGAGATAGGGTCTCACTAAGCTGCCCAGGCTAACCTCAAACTTGCCTTACCTCTGCTTCTGTCTGCTAATGAAGTGAGTTGCTTGGAAATCATATACTGTATTCGCATCTACTATGCCGATCCTTATATTTTAGACTTTTTTTTATCTAAAGTAAACCTTTTGAATTTTTTTATTTTAATGTAACACAAGTATATATTAAAAATGAAAATATAAAAGCACTCTTCTTATTCCTATGAAAAAGTAAAACTAAATTTCTTGGCAAAATAATAAGAGAATAACATCAGTTAATATACTGTGTATTCCGATCTTATAAGAATGGCCAAAATGTTACTCAGAGTACAAGTCATAAACAAAAGTTGATTCTCTCTTACAAAGAAGAAACAAACAAATAAAAGGACAAAAGTAAATCTTATTAAGTTTGATCCCCAGCACCAAAAAAAAAAAAAAAAAAGTAAATCTTAATAGGTGTGGACTGAAGCCTGCCAAATTATTTCTTGTTTTCTACGTATCAATCCTATATTTCATCTATATTTCCTTTTTTCTTGCCTTTTTGTGAGTTATATTAACTTCTTTTATAAATCTGTTTTTATTCTTTTATAAATCTGTTTTGAACCGTGCTTTTGATTACATTTTGCATGCCTTTTAGTGATCAGGTTTTAGCATACATATAAATAACATCACAAGAGACTGCCAGTATCATTAGTACTTGGGCATTTTGAGACAAGGTAGAAACCTAACTTCTATTAAGTCTTCTTTACTCTCCCATTTTTTTAGAATAAAAATGCCTTAAGAATTTTTCTCTAAATTCTTTAAGTACTACATCAAATTATAACATCCATTTTTACTTAATCTTTACACAGTTTTTGAAAACTGTTGAGGAAAAGGGTAGTCTACTGTGCTCACCCATCGTTTATTCATTCATTGCCCAACCTTCCTTATCCCCTCCCACTTACCCATATTCCCTTCCTCTTATCTAATAACAGTCTCACGTCTATGTTCTCCCTGTGTTTGTAATAATTTCAGTAGTTTCTCTTGCTACTGATTTCTAGTATCATTCTATTACAACCTGTAAAATACAAGAAATAATTAATGTTTTGAATTTGTTAGACTTGCTTTATAGCCTACATTATATTCTAATTTTGGAGAAAGTTCCATAAGCTGCTGAAAAGAAAGTATATTCTGTAGTTGTTGAATGGAATTTTCTATAGATGTATATTAAATCCATTTGATTGATGGGGTAGATTACCTCTGATCTTTCTTTGTTGAACTTTTTTCGTGGAGTGGATGACCCATCAACTGGTGAGACTAGAGCGTGGAAGTCACCCAATATATTATACTGGGACCTGTGTGCCCCTATTTGTTGAGTATGTTTGTTTTATGAAACCGGGCATGCCAATGTTGTGTATATATTTACAATTGTTATGGCTTTTTGGTGGATTGATTCTTTTACCAATATGCAATTGGCATCTTTTGTCTCTTCTAATTTTGTCTTGAAGTCTACTTTGTTGAATATAAGTATAGCTACTCCTACTTGGTTTCAGATCCTATTTACATGGAATATGTTTTTCTATTCTTTCACTTTCAGTCTGTGTATGTCTTTGCTAGTGAGATGTGTTTCTTTCAGGCAGCAAAGATTTAGTTCTCGTTTATTAATCCAATCTATCGTTCTGTGCATTTTAATTGGAGAATTAAGACCATTTACACTCAGAATTATTACAGAAAGGTATGTTTTGATTCCTATCATTTTGTTTTATTGATATTTGACTCTTTCCTACTTCTCAATAGCATATTTACTTCTCTTCTGTGTGTAAGATTACTTTAAGTATTTTTTACAATACTGGCTTAGTAGTCATGAATTTCTTGAATTTATGCTTATGTTGGAAGGTCTTTATTTCTCTTTTGATTTGCAAGGATAGTTCTGCTGAATATAGTAATCTAGGTTGGCATCTATTATTTTTTGGGGCTTGAAATACACCCTCCCTATCCTCTTGACCTCTAGAGTTTCTGCAGAGAAGTCTGCAGTTATTTTGATGGCTTTGCCTCTATAAGTGACTTGATTTCTTGTAGCTTTCAATGTTCTTTCTTTGTTTTTAATTCTTGACATTTTAACTACATGTGACATGGGGATGTTCTTTTCTGGCTATGCCTGTTTAGAGTTCTAAATGGCTCCTTGGATGTTCATAACTTTCCCAAGATATGGGAAGTTTTCTGTGATTATTTGATTGAATAGATTTCCTATACCATTAGTTTGAACTATGGTGCCCTTTTAAATACCAAAAATTTGTGAATTTGGCCATTTAAGCATTTTCCAGAGTTCTCGGATGTTTTGCTTATAATTTCTTTTTTTATTAGTGTCTAAGTGTGATAATTCATCAATCTCATCTTCAAGTCCTAAAATTCTCAATCCAGTATATTAGTGAAGCTTTCCACTCAGTTTTATATTTTACTTATTGTGCTTTTCATTTGTAAGATTTCTGTTTGGTTCTTCTTCAAAATCTCTACCTCTTTGTTGAATTGTTCCTTCACATCCTGAACTGTCTTCCTCGGTTAACTCAGCTATTCATCTCCATCTTCTTTGAAGTGGTCACTCATTTTAAAAATCAATCAAATCAGTCTTTTGAATTTTTTTGCTTTGGCATTTCATCCCTGATAATATCTTTGTGTTCAGTAATTGACAAGTTATAGACCTTTAGAAGAGTCATGCTGCCTTGTTTTCTCTACTTCTTATATTTCTATGTTGAGAATTCCACATCTTATCCAGTTTTCTGTGTTTTTCATTCTTGACCTTTTAGTATATGTGCTGCTGAAGTGAGGACATTCTTGACATTTTGACTACTTAGTGTCATGGGCTTCTTAGTGTCAGGTCTCTTTTAATGGCTTGGTCCCCAGCACTGCTCAAAGGGAAGAAACAAACTGCAGTACTGATGATGACACAAAGACAAACCAGGTATCAATATATGATAAAAACTAATCAGAATCAACAACTGTACTATCATTATCAATAGAAAAGAAAGCAGCAATAGTAATACAGAATAAACCAAAAGGCCAAAACTAATAAAGGTTGAAAGTAATAAAAATAAAGTAATGAATGAAGAGAGGGAGAAAGGGAGAAAATGAAAGAGGAATTTAAAAAAAATGAAGAAAGAAAATGAAGATGAGAAGGAAGAAAAGTGAGATACAAAAATCCAATTAAAGAATTAAAAAGTAAATAAAATCATGTAAAAGTAACAGGAAAAACAACAAAGACGGACAAGGAAACAAAAGCAGCAAAAGATAAGAAAAGAAAAGAAGAGTCCAAAGTAAAGTTGTCAGTCCTGGGGTATTTGCATGGGTGAGTATCTTTCCAGGAAGTATAACATTGGAATCCACTGCGTATGTGAGAGGGACAATGAGTCACAACTGGGACGTATTTTCCTTCCACTCCCTTTTAACATCCTGTTGCCGTGTGGCTGCTCTTTCTCCTCATGGGTAGCTGTTTTCCAGGTGTCTCAGTTCTGGGTCCCAGAGAGGCAGTGAAATGCTACCTGCTTCTACTCCATCATCTTGAACAAATCCCTTCTTTCAGGCATTCTGTACAGGTAGGTGTGTTGGGAACCAACTTGTTCCTTCATCTTGGAATGCCTTTATTTCTCCTTCATTCCTGAGGGACATTTTTGCTATCTATAGAATTCACAGGTGACATTTCTTTGGCACTTGAAAATGTGCCTCGATTTTAGGTCTTCCATAGTTTCAAATGAAAAATGGACCGTTATTCAAATTGTTTTTCCTGTATAGGTAGCTTTATTTCTCTCTGGTTGCTTCTACAATTATTTTTTCTTCTCAGAGTTTGACTGTAATGATTTCTAGTGTGAATTTTTTTGTGTTTATCCTGTTCAGGATCCACTCAATCTGTGTGTCTTTTGACAGATATGATAAATCTTCCAGCTATTACATCTTTTTTTTAAAATTCCTAGTCCCACATTCCTTTCTTCTGGGTCTCTGAGGATGCAAATATTAGGCTTTTTGTGACCATTTTTGTTGCTTCTGGTCAGAGTACAGTTCGGATCCCTGTCGAGCTTCTGTGGCGCTACCTTACTGGGGGAATGAGAAGGTTCTATTCCTGTTGAGCCTGTCGGTGTCACCCTGCTGTGGGCCTGGGGCACTGTGGTCAGTTCAGCAAGGCAAGGGACAGACTGGCCCCTGATTCACTCATCAACACTCCCTGGGGGGATCTGCGTGCTGCCACCTGGTTTTTCATATTGGAGGCAGGTAGAGGATCAGCTCCCAGTCCAGCTTCAGTTGCGCATGGGAGTAGGAGGGAAAGGTTGGCTGGACCAGGCCAGTACTGTCAAGACCATCTTCTGTTCTGTTGGGCCACCCACTTCCTGGTCCTCTGCAAGCACCCATGCTCTGGCTGGAGCTCTGAGTTTACTGGTGTTTCCACATTGCCATCTTTCCAGCACAGTGTCTGGGACACAGAGAAAACCCAAACCCAGGGAGCTGACATGATGCTGTTCTTTGGTCCTGATGCCCAAGGCAGCCTGCCCACTCTGGTTCACCTTCCAGAGTCTCCCTGTGCACCATGGTGCTACAGTTGTAAGAGACAGGACACAGGACGGACAGAGCTATCTCACCGTGGCTAGACCTGAAAGCCTTTTCTTCACTTATAAATTCATTCAATCTTGGTAGAGTACCTCTCAGTGTGGGAAGACATTTTAAAGACCACGAAATTGAATCCTCTCATCTCATGAATGTAAAAGAGAACCGTAATGAAAAACTGCAAAGGAAGGACAGGTCATCAAAATGCTACTAAAACCGTGAATGTGAATATAAAACCAAAGGAGAGTGATAAAAGAACTCAAACTACCCTTTCAATGGTAGGAGTACTTGAGTTTTCTCTTTCATATTTGTCTAAATTGAGTGACTTCTTGCTTGCCATGAAGAAAGGAAGAACAGGAAGTAAGATGGAGAAAGAAGGTGGTATCAGATGAAAGAGAACCCTAATAGTTCACGCTGACTCGGAGGTGGACAATTTGGGGACTTCTGGCCAGCTGTTTTTCATCCTTCTGGGCCACGGTTTTATAATCTTCAAAATGGAGAGGTTATAAAACCTTATCAAACTGCCACATAGGACTGGGTGTTTTTTTATTTTTGAAAATTCTGATGAGCTACTTTATATGAAAGCATTAAGAAAAGCTATAAAGTTGCATGTAATAAAAACATAAATGTGGCTGTGATCAGTGGAAGAGAACAATAAAAGGCACATGTTTGTGCACCAATGGCACTTATGGTAAACCACTGGGACAAGCAGGGTTACAAGTCTACAACATTTCTCTCTCTCAGATAATTCAAAGATGAAACCTCTCGACCTTAGACTGTTATTTTATGAGGCTCACATACACGCACACAGAGTTCCTGTTCAGCCTGAAGCCACTGTCTGAAAGAAAGCACACTTACGTAAGTACGATAGCACTGAAAAATGGCCTCTGTGAAACTCTTCCATAATCTATCCAAGGGTGCTGCTATTTTTAGCTTTCAGGGAAAATGAATTGTTCAGATGAAAGCATTATTCCTCCATTCTGCCCAAGTACCATATTACTTATGGTCAGACAATTTTTAAGGGAGCAACTGAGTACTGTATTTCTATTACGTGGCAGATGGGAATGGGGAAGTGAATATTTTTATTGCGACTCTTTCTGAAAAGTAATTTGTTAGAGGTAATGTATTTTCCATCCACCAGCAGCGTGCCAGGCCTCTTGTACGTGCAAGAGCAGGAGTCACACAGGGTTGCAGAGCAGAGAGGCTGAGGGCTGCAGTGACCCTGCCGGCTTGTCATGGGCCATTTGTGGTTCTACACGAGGCTGTACAGAAGCAACTGGCTCACAGGGAAGGATGCGAAATGGAGACACACATGCAAGCCGTGGAGACACACAGCTGCTCCTGACATCATTAATCGTGAGCGCTCGTCAAATGTGGTGCCAGAAGCAGAAGCTAGGACACTAAGTCAGTGTCTCCTCAGTGGTCCCTAAGACACCTACACGACTGGGTCACCCACGGGGTGGATCATCTGTGGAATTTAGAACACCAACAGACTATAACGGAGGGAAAAGAGGGTCAGTGTTGCAAGTTCTGCAAACGGGTTAGAACAGAAAAAGATTCTGGCCACAATCTCCACCGCAAAAGCTGAGGGGTGAGCTGTTAAGCAATGTGGCTTCCTAAGACTTCCGAGGACTGTGGGTGCTCACCCAGGGGTTTTCCTGTTCCCAGGAGGCTCTGGGGTAGACATGTTCTAGACTTTTCCACCTGCTTCCTGTACGCGTAACTTCTCTGACCGATGCAGCTGCACTGGATGGAGTGGAGTACCTGCCGTAGGTGACCTGCTGAGAACAGTAAACTCCTGAAATGTGACCCAGGTGAACTACGTGGACAGCAAAGACAGGGAGAGGGTACTGGTTGCTTTAATTATTTATGCATCTTTTTCAGTTTTTATTTTTTATTAGCATGTGCTTGAATTACGTAATGTTTACATTCCTTGTGTGACACATACCAATACTTTTTTCCTCTCCTTTCCCTCCCTTTTCTAACCATTCCTCCATCTCCCGATCCCCTTCCCATTTGAACAAAGTCTCTCTCTCTACTTCTTATTATCTACCTTCTATTTTTCTCTTTATTTATATTTTGGGTTTCTCACATAAGAGAAACCATGCAACATTTAAGCCCGTGTGTCTGATTTATTTCACTTCACATTATGATCTTGAGATGCATCCATTTTTCTACAAATGACTCAAGTTTATCCTTTGTGGTGGTTTGTTTCTAAATGTCCCCCCAAAACCTCAGAGGTGGCTGGATCTGGAGTGTGTGTGATTACTAAATTAGTCCACTGATAGCTTTGGCATAATTCTACTGGGATGAAAGACGTGATAGTAAGATTAAGGGCAGTAAGATTTTGGGTGGGAGTGCTACCCACCCTAAGGCCAGGTGGGCCTTGATGAGATATAAGGGACAGAAAGAGGCTTGTCGATCCCTAGCTTGCTTTGTTACCTTCTGTCCACCATGAACTTTTTCTCCACTGCAATGCCCTCTACCATGCCATAGTCAGCCAATTATGGACCAAAAGCTCTACAAACAGTGAGCTAAATAAACCTTTCCTCTTTTAATTTTGGGTTTTGAGTATTTTGTCTCAACAACAAGAAAAATAATTAAGACATCCTTCTTTATGGCAGAGTAGTACTCCATTGTGCCTAAATACCATATTTTCTATATCCATTTATCTGTTGATGAGCATATAGGCTCCTTCCAAGACTTAGTTATTATCTTCATGTATGCAGTGATACGTGCATACCCATGCTATAAACATGAGTACTCATGTATTACTGTACCACTGTAATATGTCTACTCTTTCAGAAAGATACCTGGAAGACGAATATCTGAGTAACACAGAATTTCTAGTTTTAGTTTTTTGAGGAATTTCCATACTGATCTCTGTAGCAGTTGTAGTAGCTTACACTCCCACCAACAATGTAGAAGGGCTCCTTTTTCCTCTGCAGCCTTGTCGGCAATTATTAATATTCAATTTTTTGAGGATGGCCATTCTCTTGGGAGTAAAATGTAATCTCAGTGTTGTTTTAATTTGCATTTCTCTAATGGTCAGTAAGGTTGACCTTTTTTTCATGTATTTATTGGTCATTCTTCCTCTTAGAAGCATCTATTCATTTCACTTGACTGTTTTTTGATTGGGTCTTGGACGTCTAGCTTTTTTAGTTTTTTATGTATTCTAGATATTAGTGCTCTGTCTGAGAAATCACCCACAAAATATTTTTCCCATTCTTTAGGTGGTCTCTTCACTCTGTTGGTTATTTCCTTAGCTGTGCAGAAGCTTTTTAATTTGATATGGTCTCATTTGTTGATTCTCAGTATTAGTTCTTATGCCAGGGGGTTCTGTTCAGAAAGTCCTTGCCTACGCCTTTGACTTCAAGAGTTGTACCTATTTTATCTTCCAGCAGATTGTTTCTCTTTTCACATTTAGATCATTGATGCATTTTGATTTTAGTTTAGCACGTGGCGAGACATACATGTCTAGATTCAATCTTCTGCATATGGATAGCCAGTTTTCCCAGCGCCATTCATTACAGAAGCTATCTTTTCTCTGGTGCATGTTTTGGCCCTTTTGTCAAAGGTAAAACAGCTTGAATGTGTCCAGAGTTGTTTCTGCAGTCTCTGTTCTGTTCCACTGACCCACATGCCCGTTCTTGTGCCAGTACCATGCTGTTTTTATCACTGTAGCTTCATAATATAACTTCAAGTCTGGGATTATTGATGCCTTCTGCTTAGCTTTTGTTACCCAGGATTTTTTTTGCTATTCTGGGTCTCTTCCGGTTTCATATGAGTTTTAGGATTGTCTTCTCTAGTTCTATGAGGAATAGTTTTGATTGGGATCATATTACTTCTATATATCAGTTTTGGAAGCATGACAATTTTAACTATACTAGGTCTATCTATCCAGGAACAGGGGACATCTCTCCATTTTCTGACGTCCTGATGGTCTCCTTTTTTCAGAGCACTGTAATTTTTTTTGTACAGGTCTTTCCCTCCCTTGATTAGGTTAATTCCTAAGTATTTGATTTCTCTTGGTGCTATCATGAATTGTATTTTTTTCCTAATCTCTTTCTCAGTGAATTCATTATTGGTGTACAGGAATGCTACTGATTTTTGTGAATTGATTTTGTGTCTTGCTACATTGATGAGTTCGTTTCATTTCTTTTGTTGTTGTTGTTTTATTTTTTGAGACAGGCCACTCACTATGTAGCCCAGGCTGGCCTCGAATTTGTGCCCATCCTCTTGCCTCAGCCTCCTGAGTGCTGGGACTACAGGTGTGCATCACCACACCTGGCTTGAATTTGGTTATTAATTCTAGAAATCTTTGGTGGAATATTTGGGATCTTCTATGTAGAGGGTCATGTGGTCTGCAAATAATGATTATTTGACTACTTCCTTTCTTATGCCTATCCGTTTTGTTTCTTTCCCTTACCTACTTGCTCTGGCTAATGTTTCAAGTACTGTGTTGAACAGGAATAGTGATACTAGACATTCCTGTTTTGTTCCTGATTTTAGAAGGAAAGCTTTCATCTTTTCCCCATTTAGTATGATGATGGCAAAAAGTTTGTAATAAATGGCTTTTACAGATTGAGATAAGGTCCTTCTACATCTGTCTTCTCCAGGGCTTTTATCATGAATGGATACACAATTTTGTCGAAGGTTTTTTCTGCATCTGTTGAGATGATCATGTGATCTTTGTACCTGCTTCTGTTATGTGAAGAATGACATTTATTGCTGTCACTGGCTGTTTTAAAGTGGGGTCAGTCCTCTACAGAAAGATATGGCTCCAGGTTTACTTTAACTTCTTAAATTTATCATATGTTATCTTTGGTACGGAAAATGCTACTGCCACTAATCATCGAGTTGAAACAGTGCTATTTTAATTCGTGGGACCATGGTCTAGGACAACGAACTCTTGAATGGGATCTCTGGACCAGCAGCAACAATGCACACCCAAAACCCCCATCTAGACCACTTTGTCTGGAAATTCTGGGGGTGGGGCCCAGCCAGCAGGGCACCTGGGCATGTGCTCAGCTTGAGAGCCCTTGCTCTGGAGGACCAGTGTGAGGTCGGAAGTCCAGGCACAGGCTCAGGACAGGGTCACCCGGGTGAGGTGCGGGTACTAAGCTGGGAAGCCAGAATGGCAACTGCAAAGTGGCTGTCCTGGAAAAGGTGTGAAAGGGCAAGAGACCAAGCCCTTGCATTTGATACATCATCGGTATTAGATAAATGAAACAATCAAAATGAGACATGAAAAAGATAATTCTAGAAAAAGGAAAGGCGACACCTTATTTAAGAGTGATTTAAGACAACAGGGTCCAGAATCACCCAAGGTCAGAGTCTCAGCTCTGTTCTTTCCTCATCTTGCAGCCCTCCCTCCAAGAGCCTCGGTGTCCTAAACTATCAGTTGGTGGCGGTAAGAACCACATCACAGGTTACGTGTGCATGCACATGTGCACAAGCACAAAAGGAAGAAGGGAACAGACCTACTCCAAACAAATCCAATTAACATAACAAAGCAAATTGGAATCAAGATACTTTAGGTGCTTTACTGTTTAATGGACCAAAATAATATTTGATGCTGATTGGTAGAAGGTAGATATTCTATGCTTACGATGTGTATAACATTTTACTAGGTGAATTTTGTTTCTTACTTCTCAAGGCAAGGTTTGATTCACAGAATGGCTGCCACACATGGTTGAGAATTTAATATGAGCTGCAGGAAGCTGCTTTTAAAGTTTACCTCCAGTTCTCCGACACAGGATTATGTTCTCCTCTTCTGACAACTCTGTTCCGTGTCATGAGGGCATTTAACTACACCGGTTCTAAAGGAAGAAACTTGGGGAAGGAGCTTTCTTCCAAACAATCCCAAGAGCCCAAAGGTATGTCTGAACACCAGTCAGTGAGGATTAGCTAAATAACAAATAAAAATGTAGAGGGCGAAAGGAAGGCGCAAGTGAGAAGAAGAGATATTTGGATGCCCCAGGAGTTGGACGAGTGGAGAGACACTCAGGAGCACGTCAGAGTCCTGGGAGGGCTGGATTAGTGGGTAGAAGGCTCGCTTCATCACGCTGCAGCTCATGTCTCAGCGTCTGTTGTTTATCCTGTTGAGGACACCCATCCTCATCCGTCCTCGGGTTTCCATGCAGAATGGATGCCCTTGCCATGTCTTAGCCATCAATCAGAACCTTAGCTACTGCTAAGACAATGGAATCTCTACTCTGCTTCCTATCCATTTTCCTCTCAATAGTTCTTTGATCACTGCTGTTGAAGGCCTATTTATTCAAATATATAATAATAAGATTATTTATTCCAAAATAACACATAACTAGGGTTTTTAAATGAATAAATAAGGGTCTATATATAAGTGTATCTCAGTGGTAGAGCACTTGCCTAGCAGGCATAAGGTCCTGGCTTCGATCCCCAGCATCACAACAACAACAAAAAAGTAGACAGAGTTCCTTAATAACAGTGGTGAACTATACGTTCCTATCATCCAAGGAAACAAGTAGCAAGATCTCTTTATGCAAAATCTGTACGCATTGGGTACTCAAAATATCACAGTCAGTATTCCCCAACATTGAATAGAACCGTAATTTAACATTTGTTAGCAAACTTTAGCTGGATGAATGGGTGACTGATTCATAAATGAGCACATTCCCTCCAGAATATCTTTTGAACCTGTGATGTGAGTCTGACGAACAGCAAGGGTAAAGACAAAACAATGATGAACAGGTAAGGACAGCTGTGGATCCAGGAAATGACAACAGCACTTGCCTCCTTCTTGACACAACAGTAACTCTAAGTCCTGGTGTCAAACTGTCAGACCGGCGAGGCCCCTGCTATGGCATAGCAGGCTCTGGTATTTGCATGTCTGTCTGTCCACTGTCTTTGGCCTTCTTCTTGCTCTGTCCCATTCTTCAGTATCTTTTTCTCTTCTCTCACCTCCCAACCTCCTAGACTTGTCCAGGCACAGTGGCTCTGTGACCCACAGAATCCTCCCTTTTCCTCACCGTAGCAGTCCACGGCGTCATCATTCGGGTATGTTCATACGTGGCACTGTTCTTGTGTGTATTCAAATCCATAGTGTCACTCAAGGGCGTGCATCTGAATCTACAGCGTCACTTCAAGAGAGGTCTGGCCAAGCCTCCACCTCATCCCTTCATTCAGTGTGGGAGCGAATGGGCACAAAGAGCAAAGGCCGGGCCTGCACGGGTCACACCACTGACAATGGACACACAGGAACAGGAAGAGCATCCACCTTTTACTCACAGGAAGTCCATGATGGTTAGTTGTGCTTGTCAATGTACCTAAGTTAGGAATATCTAGGGAGCTGGTAGAGCACTGTTTCTGGCGCCTGTGACGGGGTTTCCAGAGGAGACAGATGCATGAATTCTCTGGACTGGCAAAGGCAAATCCACTCACCAACCCCAGCTGAGACACTCTTCTACTGTCTTGGGACATCAGAACTCCTGATTCTCTGGCCTCGGGACTCTAGGACTTATCGCAGGGCTCCAGAGGATCTCAGGTTTCTGACGAGAGACCTGGATGGACACCATGGGCTTCCATGGTTTGGAGGCTTTGTGACTCAGACTGAACTGTGCTACTGCCTGCTCTGTTCATGGCTCACAAACAGCCTGACCTCCATAATCACATCAGCAAATTCCCCAAATAAATCTCCTATATAGCCATCTCTATCTTATCTATATCTACACATCCTACTGGTTCTCTCTGGAGAACCCTGAAATACGAAGCCTCACTGGACAGAAGCAGGTTTACATTGAGTTTCGTAATCCAATGTTATCAGAGTTCTTATGTTACATTTGGAAACAAGGTAAAATAAAGTTACACTTTCCTAAACTGTATTACTATAGCCCAGAGCCTACTTCATTAGAAAGAAGCCATAGGTGAGAGGCAGCTAAACTTCAAATACTTCCAAATGCTATCTAAATTGAGTCTGGTTAAGTGGACTTCTGCAAGTTTCTCATAAAACTGAGTTTTAAAATTTCTAACCTAATAAAGCTTCACTCTTAAATGCTTAATCTTTCTGGAAATACTTCATTTGGGAAAGAAAGATTAAATTTGTGTTGGTTTTCCACACACAGGTTTGAGAAAATGCTCTGACCAACCTAAATGTGTAGGTTAACTGGAAAAACTTATTATACAGCCTAGAAAAAGCAAAATAAGCTAATTATACAACCAACAATCAGCAATACTTAATCAGTTGCCATTTGCTAGCCTTGAACTCTTGGAACACAGAAAGTTTGGAGTCTTTAATGATTATTATATATTCTAAGAAAAATTCACATGACTTTCCTGTATGTTTTGGTGCCCAGTGAGGTTGATCTAAGCTGACCAAATGTCCCCTGAGGAGGAAGTGGTCCTCTCTGTCTTAGGTCTTCCTGGGTATTGTTTATGACTTTACACAGAGGCATGGGTCAGTAAATACAGGCAGCAGCTGCAACAAATATTTTTTAATAGTCTCAGTCAAGAATAAATGTACCTTACCCTTTCTAAAATATAGTTCAGAATATTTTTAAGGAGATAGAAATGATAATTACCCTGCTTTGATCTGCAGACATTGTATATATGGCCAAATTATCATGTTGCATCATATATATATATTATATGCCAATAAAAATGAGAGAGAAAGAGACTGTGTGACTTGTCCATCCACTTGATGTGGCTGGCTTGGAAAAGCACTGGCTGGGGCCAGCTCTGCTGAGCAGCACAGAAGAGCTCAGGAAGTGTAAGCATGGAGACGGCCTGTACAGAATGTGAGGCAGGAGCCCAGCTGGAAGCAGAGAGGGATGGGACAGGGTGCAGAGAGCAGGAAGGAAGTGAGACAGAGACAATCAGGAGGAGAGGGCAGATTTTGGGTGGAGGTGGAGGTAAGGGAGAAATAAGGCTGGCAGGAGAAAGAAGGAAGCAGCCCTGGGGGTTGGACAGTCCCTGGAGTCACAGGGATGGGGCAGTCCGAGGTTGGACCTGGTCTGGGGTGTGTCACCCCACACTGTGAGTCACTCCCATCAGGGACCCTCTGGCCCACACAGAGGCAAGTGAGCCCCAGGGGAGATGTGAGCACCATGCTACGGCTGTGCACAGAGAACATGGTTGCTGGGCTCAGAGCAGCCTAGAAGGAGCAGGTTGGGTGATGCTTCAGGAAGACTGAGGGGGAAGAGCAGAGGGTCATGCCCATGGCAGGGCCACAGGGCCACACGATGGACCTGCTCTTCAAACTGCCTGGCCATAACAAGAACAGCCTTGGTGGCCGCGGCTACGACACCTCCACCCCAGCGGTTCCAATAAACATTGACATGGGAAAACTAAAACTTGGGGATTTAGAAGGATGCTACTATTGAGACTGAGAAGATTATAAAAGGTAAGTGTATTCTGCAAACTTGATGAAATTGCTATATGTATATTCAAGATACAGCCACAAAATTGTGAACATTTCTTCTATCCTTGCTTTTTCTATGTCTCCTTCCTTTCTCTCCTTTAAAGCTGTACCTTTCCTCCAAAGGCCTTCCATTCACACTGGGGCTCAGGCGAAGGGTACCTGGAGGGGGCCTCAGAAGCAGCCTCTCTCTGACCTCACGGATGGTCTCCCACATTCCATATTTGCCCAAAGCAAGTCACATAGCTAAAATTCCTCTCCCGAAGGAGGGTGGTGGAAACCAGAATCACCAAAAGCCACCCACAAAATCTAAATATACTACTGCAATCCCCCCACATGCACCCACACACTTTTCCACATAACGACTATCTTTAATGAAATTAAGACCCTCGCTCCAGAGGGGGCCTTCCTGACGTTCAGAAGGAAGAAATGTTGTAACCGAGGAACCATAAAGACTCTGAACGGAGAGAGACCTTGCTGGGTTCCTTACTCACACCCATAGTTCACCCACTTTCTGTCCAGTCACATTTCAACACAGTGGTCCCTCCTCATAGAACGTAAGCAAGAAATCAGATACTTTCCTTGTATCTTTGGGTCTTCATCCTGAAGGCTCCTGCCACACAGAACTTCAATTAAATACCTTTGTTGTACTTTTCTCTTGGTAACCTGTGCTTTCTCACAAGAGTACCCACCAAGACCCTTGATGAGTGAGGAAAGAGACCCCCCCATCTTCCCTCCATCACTAAGGGTCCTTGTCAGGCATCATGCTGTGCAGGAGACACCTCAACATCTGACTGTTAAGTGAAGAGACCAACACTCTCTAATAAAGTAAGAAATACTGTCATGTATATAGAAAAGACAACAAAAAGTTCCCGACATCATATCCATCAAGAAGAGAAGTCAAGTTTCTGCTATTCTTTATGTATTTTCCAAAATAAAATAAATTAGAAGACATTTCCATCACTAAATGATTTAAAATAAAGTTTCTTATGCTGATCGAGTATGTTACAAATTCATACCAAATCCTAAATTCAACTTTCAAATACATCTAAGAAAAAGTGCCATATCTTTTCAGGTGTGGTACCCAGAAAGGTGGGACAACTGTTATGGCTTCTGTCTAGTTGTCCCCACAAAGCTTCATGCAGTCACAGGTGTGGCTTTCAGAGGTGGCTGGATCTAGAGTGTGTGATGCTGAGATTAGGGGTGTGTTATTACCAATTTAGTCCACTGAGTGGTTTGGCATGATTGGGGGGGGGTGAGTAATGCGAAGGCCCACACTAGGAGGGAGTGCTACCTGCCCTAAGGGCATGTAGCCTGGATAGAATATAACGGATAGAAAGAAGGATGCTGTGGTCACTTGCCGCTTCTTCTTTTCTACTTAGCTGCTTTGCTGCCTTCTGCCTGCCATGAACTGTTTCTCCTCTGTGATGTCCTTCTGCCATGGCGCTCTGACTTGGAGTGACCAACTATGAACTGAAACCTCTACATACTGTGAGCTAAATAAACCTTTCCTCCTTTAACTTCGGGTGTTGGGCATTTTGTCTCGGCAAGGAGAAAAATGTAACTAAGACAAGGACTCAGCAAGGTTGGGTCAGGGACACATTCCTCCAACTTCCCAGTTGAAACAATGTTGCAAAAGACTCACCAAGAGGGTCACACCTTTGCCTTGCTGTTTTGAAAGTGCTTTAAATATCCATCAAGAGATTAACAAAAGCTGTAATAGAGCTGTGTGTTTTATAAATGCTGAGGGTGCTCTATGGTTTAGTCATGTTAAAGAATTATAAATTTCTTATTTGATTAATTGGGTTGGTTTTACTGCTAGAATCTCAGAATGACTTTATTGTGTTTCATCAATTTTATGGTTGACATGTTTTCAATTTACTTTTTACTATTGAAAAACTGAAATGAGTTTTTGAAGTAGATGTTCTGTTCTATCATCTCCCTCCCCAGTACCACAGGGACAGGCGGGGAGGACTCGGAGCTCACAGCACAGATCACACACCAGAAATGTTTCTTCTTTCCCAGCCACCATCTGCAAGGGTTTGATCTGATTTGATCCAAGGGGAAAACGTATTTTTCATTTTCACATCTACACATTTGCTAATTCACTTTGATACAAATCAACAAATGGTTTCACTGTGGGACGAGGGATTATAAAAGCCAAGAAAAATCTAAAATAATTACCTCATATCCCATTTTTTTTTTCCTTTCTTATAGTTTTATTTTCCCTCCCTTGTTCTCTCCTTTTCCTTAGTCAGTTAGGACTTTATGGGCTATTGAAGGGATCCAGAATGTGCCACGGCGACAAAGCTGTCCTGGAATGAAGATACTTGAGAGTCAACCAATTGCAGAAATGCAGGAAACAGCTTTCTCTAAATTCTTCTTTTTTGCCTAAAAACACATACCCTATAAATCCCTCCCCCAAGAGTTTGATCACACAGGGAAGACCAACTTACTACATGAAGGAAAGGAAGGTGGCACCACCCCCCGACAGGCATTGTTACAAACCGTCCTGTCCCACATGTTCTCCTAAGGGCCCTAAAATCTCCAAAAATCATTTGCTTAAGTAGCCTTTTTCCCTCTCTCTTTCTCCTCTTAGGATGGGATGAAAGGTCTCAAATCCCACCCTTTCTTTGGATATTGGCATCTCCCGTCACCTGCTAGCACAGATCTTTAGGCTCATATATGACAGATCAAACACCAGCTGGTTCTTCAGCCTGCTGATGACCTCCACCACCATCCTTCCCCTTCTTTAGGCCCCTCTAATGAGGAGGTCCCTCTACCGGCTTCCAGGCTGCACCAATCAGCCTGGGATTCTTGCTCAATTTGTACAGAAATCACCAACTGGCAGAGCACAGTTCTTCTAGGGTTAGGAGCCCTGTGCTTTGGTCGTCAGCACTATTTAAAAACAAAGAAACAAATAGATGAAACACAGAAAAACAAGCCCTTGCCGTATCTAAAGCCAATACACAAAATGGAAGAATTTGCATCTTAAGCAAAAATCAGGATATGTGAGAAAGGAGCTACAAATTGACCTCTGTGTTATTTTCCTGGGCCGTTCTTGTGGAGACTAATGCCAGATAATTTTAGGGGGAAAAAAAGCTGGGCACAGACTGTAGACAGTGTTAAACAATTCAGCAATTTCTGAAACTCAACATCCATTAATCTTGGTAGAAAAAAAAGATTGTGACCATCCTTCCTTTTTCCTCTTTTTTTTGAAGGTAGTTACAGGCAAATTGGTGACAAGGTGATGAGGTTTAACACATTATTTTAAAACAGCGAGGAGTGACTGCCTGAGTTCAGACTTTGGCCTATTTATTCTCTTCACATTCTCTCACCAGGAGGTAAGCTCTACGGCCAGCACATTTATCTCTGTTAGTCATAGAAGGTGTCAACAGTCTTACCGGTTTGCCTAAGTTCCACTTTATCCTCTCAGGCACTCGCACTAGTGAGATGGAACCCACCGCAAACACTGCCCTGATGATAGGTACAGGGAAGTAATCTTCAGCTGTAGAGAGAACTCTGCAGAACCCCCGAGCAGGATGCTCCCGGAAACAGCCCCATTCAGAACCATCAGACAGCCATGTGCATTGCACCAGGACTAAGGGTGCCAGCCAGGAGAGGGCACCCGCTCACAAGGGCAGCCTGCAGAGCAGACACCCGGCGTATGATGGTCTGGAAGTGGACCTTAGTGCTATAACTCAGGTCAATGCTTTTATTCTTGGGATGGAATATAGTTAGAAAGTGACAAGTTATTAATGACTCATCCTGGGGAAGTCTCCACATTAAATCCGATTTCTCTTTCTATTTATGTCTTTCATGTTGACAGTAGTTTTATGTAAGTCCTTTCCTAACGACATATATGTATATCGTTATCAACATCTATATTATTATACAAATATCTATACAGCATGTTATTGGGAAGCAAAGGCTAAATTAAGAGTCAAGATTGTCTACACTAATGTATTAATGCACACAACTACTCATTCCCCCTTTTGTTTGTTAGTACTTTTTGAGACCTGCAGTAGACACTGTGGGGACAGCAGAGAGGAGCAGACAAGTCTGCTCAGTGGCATCGAGATTCTAGAAAGTGATAATGAACAAATAAAAGCATATATAGGTATTCAGTGTAATGCTGGGCACTGGTGAGAGGATGAGTCCCACAGAAACAGAACTGCAAGAGAGGATAAGGGAGGAGATGGAAGGGCCTCTCCATGGAATGGGCCTTTAGGCAGGGACCTGGGAACAGGTGCTCAGGCACACACTGAAAATGAAGAAATCAGTACCAGGAGCGGCTGCCAAAGTGCAGGCAAAAATCTCCACACTCCACAGGAGATCACCAGCTTCAAGAAGGGCAAGGATCACAAAGCCAAAATCACATTCTTGTACAAAGTCCTCTCTCAAAGATTTAATAAAGAACGAACATAATCAACTGCTCAATTTTAGACCATGCCATGTTTGCTCCTGGAGCTCAAAAGAACAAAACATGAAATGGGACAGCCGGCACAGAGTTAACCTGGTAACCCCAAGCGCTGACTTGCTTCTCTCTGCACAGGTAGGAGCAAGCTGATCCAGCTACTGGGCCTTCCTGGGAAATAATTACTTGTGGTTTCAAAGGTCTCGGGAGTCCCTAGGTCTCTTAATGAGGCACCGAATATTAAATTACACTCGAGAGCCCTGGGTCCAGTTGAGATGGCAGAGTCGATTTCTCATGCCACAGCTGTTTCTTTTTCCCAATCTTCTCAGCAGCAACAACAAAAGGCTACAGATCTTTTGCAGCTTACGGAACCAAAGCTGTGGATTTGATTCAGTGCCCTGTTCTACCTGAGAGTGGAGTATGGGCTCAAAAGTGAGTTACGGCACCATCTCTTTATTTCTCTTCCATGTTCAGGTCCCTTCCAAAAAGAACAAGTTTAAAGATTCTCCTTCTTTCTAACTCTGTGTGTGTGTGTGTGTGTGTGTGTGTGTGTGTGTGTGTAACAAGATGGGATAAACAGTGTTAAAGAAAAAAAAACATTCATGACACTTGTTAAAGCACAGTAAAACTTTCTTTTTTCGGGACTGAGGCAGTAGGTGTAGGAGCCACTGCAGCGGATGTGGTATTGCAGTAAGGGAGAAAGACCTTGGACTCAACTCCCAACACAACGGGAAAAGTGGGAATTTATAGTAAAGAAGGGGGAATTGGGATGGATGGATGAAAAAATTACTGAAAGGAAATTTCAAGCCTGGGATAATCCTTGATAAGCTGACCTAACAGGATTCTTGCCGAAGAGAAGCCAATGTGCTCAGCCACCACCTGGCCAATGGTGGAGACTGGGAAATATGATCAGATATAGAGGGTGGGGAGTTCCACTTAACAGACTTAGCAAGGTTCTGGCTAAATAGAGACAATGTGGAAACAGACACTGGGCCCCAAAAGTTCAGGCCCCAAAAGTTTCTCAAAAGTTGAGAAATGAGTTTGAAGGAGCCGAATTAGAGTTGGGTCAAGGAGTCTTTCTCAGCAGAGTATGGAAAAAATCTTTTAAGAAATTACCATTTAAAAGTCACCATGGGACCCTTCTTCTTGGCTCACATAAACACAAAATACATCTCTCAAGGCATCCAAGCTCTTAAGCTACAAACACATTAGTCCCTGTTTGCAACCTTTCCTTACCTTTGGGGCTAGTACTAGACTGAGGTACACAAAATCCACTTCCCAAATGTTCACTCATGTTTTACTGTTTTCTGTTTATTTCTGATCCCAATTCTGGCCAGCCTGAGTTGATAGACAGCTGTAGCTCATGCCTATCATCTGTCTGATAGAAGGCTGTCCTCGCATGGAGTGGACAGTTCCATGCCTAGAATTGGCAGGGGTGACCCTGCCATCCATTAAACCCCAATAAAACTATAACTACTATTTGGACAAATAAAAGAGGCTCCAGGCATTGTGCTTGTGTGTGCTCATGTACACACACACACACACACACACACACACACACACACACACCCCAATGCAAACACACACATACCGGCCATGCCATTCCTTTACAAGTGTTAAATTCCTTACCAGTAATGGATATGAAGTTCAAATTACTTAAATAAGAATAAAAGAACTTAGAGTTCGTGTGTGCTGTTGGTATTTTAAATTTCAATTTCCTGGGCATACTCACCTAAATTCTCCAGGCATGAAGTCCCCAAGAGGCTCTAAATAGACAAACCTTATTAATACCAGCATTAGCAGCCCATCTTCATTTCCTACTGGTTGACTTAATCAAACAACAAGCTCAAGATAAAATCTAAGATTATGATTTCTACATAACTCTAGGTATTATATTTAAATGTTTTTCAATGAATATTTTCCTCTCATACACTTTTTAAATGTATATTGTGTCTCTGGTTAAAGATGCATTTAGTAGTTAATAAGAAGTTGAGAGCTGGTGTGTCCCTATTTCCTTGACGTTTGCCTGCTCGGGTACAGTGGGTATCCCAAGGCCCCACTCTGCGCCGGGAAGGGTTTTTTCCTGAGACTGCCGTGCATAGAATTGAAGTCTTTGGTTCTGTACCAGGTGCCTCTCTTAGCTTCTCTATTACTTTTTTCCCTTTAAGTTTCTGAGGACAAAATGCAGGGCCTCACACACATTAAGTAAGTGCTCTACCACTGAGCTACATCCCCAGCCCCATACTCCTTTTTTCTTCAGCCTCATGAAAAGCATCTAAAAGTTGTTCAGAAGGGCAGGGCTGGAAATGCTGCTGATGCCAGAGACAGAAGGACCCTTCTGCCCCTAATGAAGCCCCCGTCTGGTTGAAAGACTCCCTACTTAGGGTGTCATTGTCTTAACTCACTGGAGTCATGGATATTTAAATGCAAGTATTGATAAAAAGAAATAATAGAAATACGGTTCATTTCTTTCCAATCAATAACTCCGTATGTCTTCTCAGTCACTGACTCTTAGAGAGCGAGTGTAGCAGAGGCGTTTCAAAACCAGTTTGAGGGAGAGAGATCAGACAGGAGGCCAGGGCTCTGCCCTCCTCTTGACCGCTCCTCGGACCTGGAGACAACGCTCAACCATTTCCTGAATTCTGAGGCTCAAGCCTGAATTCAATTCAAACCACCAAATTTTTGGAGCTCCAGAAGAAAAAGGAAGAATGGAACAGTTTTCCTTATGTATTCCAAGGAAGGAGAAGAAAGGTGATTGAAGTAAAGCAAACCAGAACTGCAGCAATACATTAATACCTAGCGTCACTTTTGAGCTCTTTGCTCTAAATTCTTGCTTATATACTTCAAAGTCGACTCATGAAACTGCTTTAATAATTAAGAGCTTGTGTTTCTTTTTTGACAGCTTTTAAAGGCTATACGGAAGTTCCCCTAAGAATTTGTAAATCAGGGAAATAAAATTGCCCTCATAATTTCATCCTGACATCAGCACACATGAGGGCAACGAGGGCATCCAAAAAAGTATCTCTGGGCCTAAACCACCACTTAAAAACGGACAGGTCAAGAATTGATTTTCCAATTAAGCACTAGGGGATAGCTTGGTACAAAAACTGGGCTGGGTGAGCGACATGATTAGTGCTAGTGACAAATCCAAAGAGAGGGACAAGAGATGGAGCGCTAAAGAAAAGGAGTCCAAAATAAGAGCAGAACCATGAGGGCGCCAGAACGGGACTGTCCCTCAAACTCTCTCAGGGTATCTTCACAAAACTGACTCCGTCCCTTTGCATTTTTATCTCCACTTGTCAAAGCAACATTCGCATCATGATCTGGCTTACAGAGAGAATGAGCTGGCCGGGTGGACTGCTCTGCCTAGTCTGCTGACAAGTTCTTCCTTTAAATTAATCAGTTCACATTCCGCTACCTCCTGCAAGCTCCTGGGAATGATGTTATCCCAGCACAGAGCAATCAGAGTGTGGAGAATAAACCTGACTGCAGAGTGGAGGGAAGATTTTGGCAACATCCTGCCCAAGCCCCTGCTCTTCCTTGCTCCTCCGAAACTTATTTTATGAGAGAGTAAGAGAGCCAGTGAGTGAGACAGACAGGCAAGCATGGAAGACAGAGAGGAGGAAAGAGAGAGGAGAAAGAGACAAAGTGAAAGGGAGAAACTGAGAGACAGAGAGAGGCCGAGAGGGAAAGGCATGGGGGTGTGGGAGGGAGGGAGGGAGACAGACTCACAGGGAGAAAGACTGGGGGGGCGAGGGATTTTTGAAGAGAAATATCTATGGACCAAGTCCAGGTGACTGCAGTCCCCAATCCAACCTGGAAGGCCAGCTCAGAAGCGCAGCCAGGATGTGCACTTGGGCTGACTACCTCTCCAGAGCCTTGCATGCTGGAGGCAAAGGTGCAGTTGGGCACCGGCATTCCTCTGTTCCGGATGAAGCTACAGCTCACTGGGACTGGATTCAGTGGAAGAACCAGAAGAGTCCCATGTTTGTGAGTTTTCTTTTGGTGTAAACGCAGAAACATTAGTGAGCATGTCCATGAAGAATGAGACAGCTTCATTAGGAAGGAGAGTGGCACAAGTCCGTGGAGGCTGTTGTGGGTGGATATCCACAGGGTGGTCCCCTGGGCAGCCACGGATCCAAAAGGACAGCTGGAGACCCCTCTAACAGCCACCATCCATCATCATGGGCAATGAAACTAACAGACAGGATGAGCTGCTGATGGGCCTTCCATATTATCTAACAGGACGTGGGATGATCTTAAATGTTTTAAGTAATAAAAAATACAAATACAGACTCTTTGCCAGGGAAAGTTTTCCTCTAAACTGCTTCTAACTCCCCTACTCACTGATCAAGGTGGGGACACTATTCTCTGCAATGTTTTGTTCTGACCTCACTGGGGTAAGATCTGGCTGACATCTACACTTCTAAAATACCCTCCTAAACTTTCAGAATAAAACAGTGAGAATGGCATACACCTACTCCCGAGAATTCACACATGCATAACAGTTTTGCTCTGATCCGGGTAAGCACACTGCCCTATGACGCGGTGTCTCTTACACATTCACCCGTCTGTCCTCATCTCCTCCTCCTCCTCCCGACTTTCAAATTTAGGTTTGACCTATTTACGCTATTTGCATTTTTGGTCCACTTAAGTTTGTTTTGGAAAGACATACTTGGAATTGTTGATAAGCACAAAAGCTAAGACAAATACTAACTTAGATAGAGTTGGACCCAAGACCACCCAGAGCCAGAAGCCATTCCATCCCCGTGTGCCCAGAACTGATCTGGCTTCCTGGAAGATCCTGGGTATGGGGAGAGCAACCCAACCCCGGACTGGGGTCATCGCTCTTCCTCACCAGGCTGGGTTCCTCAGCCTGGCACACACTGCACACTTCCTAACCCCTCGCTCCAAAGGCACCCTTCACACACTCCAAGAAAATTAGCCCCCGCCTGTAGACAAGTTCATTTTCTCTGCAGATGAACTTCTGCAGCCTCTTCCCTCTAGTCTCTTCATAACACAGTAAGAGAATTCATTTCATGTGCTCACATGACCAGATGATGGCGCCCAGAAGTCTGCTCCAACACTAGACTGGATGCTGGTGGGAAGACAGTTTTAGATGAGATTACCTGTTAAACCAGTAGAACTGAACAAAGCAGGCTATTCTCCATAACGTGGACAGGCTGCACCTAATTAGCTGAAGGCATCAAGAGGAAAGGCTGGAATGCACTGAAGAGGAAAAAGTTTTGTGCCCAGAATGCCTCTGGACTCGAGCTACAGCATCGCTTTTCCCTGTCTCCAGCCTACTAGCCTGCCCTCTAGAGTTTAGACTTGCCAGCCTCCACAACTGTGTGAGCCAATTCCTTAAATTAAAATTTCTGCCTCTGTCTCTGTCTCTCTCTCTCTCTCCCCTTCCCCACTCCTCTTTCCATCTCTCTTCCTCTCTCACGAGAGCTGACTCATCCCCTGGGAAGAACTGTCCACTTACAGCCTACATCCTGTTCCACAGCTGCCTTACAACCTGGTCATACAATTGACCCCTCTTAATGTAACAGTCAGATTCGGGTGTGTACCAAAAGCTACACCTAGGCACATTTACTCTCACTGATTCACACATCTTCTGCCATGGAAGACACTTGCTTTTCAAGTAAAACCTCCCCAATTTTTTCTTTCCCCCGTGGCTGGCATGGTGATGACAAGGTGGGGTTTGGTGGTTAGATTAAGGGTAGACCAAATCACTGAGGAGCCAGCTCATTTAAGTTAGCAACTGACCCCATGTGACC
>PVJO010007867.1:0-78975 GCA_004026905.1 Hystrix cristata | reverse complement strand
GGGGACATCTAGACACAAACCATAACAATGCTCTTACAAGGAACAGGGAGAATGCAATTACTATCATAACCTGATAACATATTCACCAATATTTTTATCTAGAAAAACCAGCACTGCAAATGATAGCTTTCACCTCTTCTCTCCCTGAATTCTTATATTGCAAGTATCATTATCATCTTATTATTTTTAAATTATTTTCATTTCAGCAATCATACTTAAGTGTGGCATTTACTAAGTGTGCCTAGCTTTGGACTACATGTGACATGTTTGGGTTTTCTCCAATCAGCTTCATTCTCATTATACCTTCGTATTATCATTGTAGACCAAAACACCCCCAAAATCCAGAAGTATTATCGTAACAGCAAAAGAATATCAATTTCAAAAGCTAAATGTCTGGACCTCATCCTGTCTAAAAATCAAACTGTATTTGATTCAACAGGTGTATTTTAAAACTTAGTAGAAGACAGGCATTATCCTGGGCAACGGTTACTCTGTTATCTAATTTACTCTGCAAAAGACCTACAGCTAAGGATTAAGATTTTTGTTTGTGAAAAGTAATCATATAAAATACGATTAAGTGACTTGCCATGGTTATTAAATAGAAATCTAATTCCAAATCATTAAATAGTAAATCCTGGAAGTCTACTTTCATTGCTTCAAATGAGGTTCCAACAAGTAGAGGCAAAGAAGTTGAAGAATAAGATTTTCCATTTCAAAGTAAATTATCGACAGTACAAATTCAAATGTCTTATTTTGCTCTAGTTTTTCTGAATTTCTTCCTTCCCTGTGGGAACGGCTATGACATCATTTCACAAGCATGGTGTAGAGTTCTAAGGCAGAATTCTACATGTAGTAATATGAGATGACACGAACACAAAAAATTTCTGAACACACGGATCATAGTAAACACATGCATATAGAAAACACTTAGAATTCAGTCCTATTTTATCCAGTGAAAATAAAGTTATCTGTGTTGTGTTCAACACTGTTTGTACAAATAGTAATTGTTTCTTTAAACTGCTCAGTCTAATTTTAAACTGAATTAACCCAGGTCTATCTATTCTTTTTTATTTTTATATTTTCAGTATTAGTGCTTCAACCCAGGGCCTTCGCACTGAGCTATATCCCCAAGCCTTTTGTTTATTTTGAGAAAGGGTCTCCTTAAGTCACTAAGTTGAACTTGTGATCTTCCTGCCTCAGCCTCCCATAGTGCTGGGGTTACAGACATGTTTTACCACACCTGGCTTATCTGTTCAGTTTTCTGATAGTGAAACAAAAAAACACAACTTGGAATTACGAGAACTTTTACTGCAGTTGCTTTTCTGTATGCTTCCTTGCTGCCTGAGAATGTTCCAACTGGGACAGGGCCTTTGTTAACCTTTAAATCCACACCATACTAAAGCAATGAACTTGGGAGAAGCTCAAGGCCTAAAGGGGAAGATTCACTCGCAATAATCAACCTGCATCGCTTGTGATTTCCGGAAGATACACACCTTTACCGTGGGGGAAAACACTGAACACTGCCAAAGTATTTGTCAAGCGCCTTTCTTTTCAGGCTTTGGTTTACTAAGTCTTACGCTATCAGTTACTGCTTTCTCAGAGCGAAGTAACTCTAAAAAGTCTCATTTGGTCCTGGGGAAAGGAGAGACGTAAAGAAATGGTTGGCAGATTTATCTCTGAAAATATGGGTGCTCCAGTGTTCTCCTTGGAGGGTGTCAAGGATCTCTCTCTACCAAGGTAACAAAGTAAAACCGATGAGTCTTTCAAGCCACCTGGGAGCTCACTGTATTCTAACTCTCCAGTCTTAAAATTCTGTCACCAAGGCTGACTTATCCCAACACTCCATTGTTTACCAATCTCGACAAGAAACAAAAAGAAAAGCAGGCTTTCCCCAGCCTTCTTTGATTTCTAAAACAGTACAAGATAATCAGAGTCACACCAACAAAGACCACAGAACAAAGTTCCACATAGGTGATCTGACAACTAATTAGAACCTCAGACCACTGTCTATAGGCAGGTCTCTACAGACAAAGCTTGAATTCTGTTCACTGCAAAGAAAATGTGATCCAGGAGCTCAGAGCAATGGTCCCAAAGCAATGCAGAGGGCAGGCCTCTAGAGCCAAGAAGGAATATATCTACATCTAGTGGATCAGACATCTATTTTTCTAGTCCACATTACACACTAGTTTCTAATCCTATAGCTGATGATTAGCAGGTTCTGATAATCACATCCTAGTAGTATAGAGAGCTAAGTTATGTAGAAATATTATAGGCAGTCAGACAGGGCTGGGCCCTTGACAGAGCGCACTACAACTATGACCAAAGGTGTATCTAGTGAAGGCCAGGCTTAAAGATAAGGATAAAATGACCAGAGCTAAACAATAAGCTGAGGATTATACTCATTCGATCTGATAAAGCCTAGACAAATATCAGTCACCCCAGTGGGTGACCAGGACCTCTGGATCCACTCCATCCTGGAACGTCTTTGTTCTTTCCTTGTCCATTTGGGACATGACCTGTTTCCCCATTGGATCAATATTACCCAAGCGACTACACTTGTAATGTTATTGGCTGATCACAGTTCTGATCATAGTTGGGAGTTGTATTTTTCCTCCATATCACTAGAACGTGAATCCACATAACATTTTAACAGTTTTAAATGCCAAAACTAAATAATGCTTTGGTTAACCCCTGACATAGAGGCCTCTTCTAAAATGGAGGCTGAGGGCCGTATCTGAAGCTCAGGAAAGACAGCCCTGAACCCGGAGAGCAACCTCAGGCAGAAACATTCCCAAACATGGAGCTTGCCAGAGAATAAAGAGGAGGTGAAGTTTACTTTAACTCTAATCAAGAATCAAGTGCAATCAATATTTGACCAACGGCCTCTCTTTGCCTGTCTTTCAGTTGATTATTTCAGACAATGCTGAACTATTTATTCTTGTCAGTTCTGTCTTCAATATCTATAGGTTTTAAACACAGTCATAAATAAATAATGCCATGAAAAAGAATGTAGCTCTCACATTTATATTGCCGATATGTCATTTCCATTTTCTGCATCTTGTTAGGATACATCAGTTTGTACTGACACAGATCTGTAACCCCAGCATTCTGGGAGGCTGAAGCAGGAGGCCTGCCAGTTCAAGTCCAGCTTTAATAATTGAATGAAAACCTGTATCGAAAACAAATGTAATAAAAGGACTGGGCATGTAGATCAATGTGAAGGCCCTGGGTTCTGCCCACAGGACTTCAAAAAATTAGAAAAACTGAATAAAGCACAACAATATAAGCTGTTGGTGGCAGGATGGAAAAGCAGATGTGTGGAAAAAATGGACGCAACAGAGAAAGAAAGTGGTCACAGGCTTTCCTCTGCGACACTGCACAGAAGGTGCTTGTGAGGTGTGGGTGGAGGGCTGGAGAAAACACCTCCATGCTCAGCCTGGTCGTAACAACACTGCCGGCCAATCGCAGAGCAGGCGGAGCTGAGGGGTTTCAGGGCACGGAGGGTGGAGGGGACTCGAACACACAGCTCTTCAACCACGAGGTTTTCAATGCAAATTCTGAAGCTCCTGAGAGTATGCAGGGGCAGGGAGCCCTGTAGGCAGGGGAAGGTAAGATAAAGACCTCCCTGAGCTTTATTAAGATCAATAAGGAAACTTACTAAAAGCACCCTCTGCCTCCACAGGTGGTTTCTGCTGCAGTTGGGGTAAGTAGGAAAACAAGAGAAAGGCTAGCTGGGCTGCAGAGAGGCGCCAGCAACCCAATTACCAGCAAAGCAGCCCCCACACCTACCTGGCAGAATGCAGGGGGACAGTAAAACAGCCACCTAAAGACTCTTTTTTAATATATGAGACACACACCCACACCTATGCATACACACATATGCAAGTGCTATAATATTATATCAGATATACAAATTCACACATGTCCTTTTACTTACTCATTCAGTAAGCTGCCTTCCTAATAGGCCCTCCTCCTTCACTTATTCATTACAAAGAAAAAGCCAGAAATGGCCAGAAGGCCCAGCTTAGGATCAAAGACAGACACAGGCCACAGATCAGATACCCACAAGGCCCCCCTGGGGGATGGGAGAGACACTAGTCCCCAGTAAAAGGAGCCAGGGATAAGCGCTCCCGGGCTTTCCGCTCTGAAGCCCCCCACCACCTCACAGTAGCTGTCTATCTGCTTTCTCTTCTGTTTTTTTCCCCCAAATAAACTGTCTTTTGCCATACTAAGCTTTGTCTTTTTTTAGTTCTTTACTAGTGCAGGATTTAAGATTGCTGGGAGCTGCCTTTCCAACAGAGCAGCAACATGGCCCGGCGAGTTGTCCACTCCCGGACATAACAAGTAGGACCCGAGAAGCGCCTGTGAAGGAAAACTCACACGAGGCATCTCTTCACCTGGATATTGCTGAATGTGATATATTTACTTTGCAAAAATCCATCAACCGACAGCCTATCATCCGGAGGACTTTCTAAAGTAGGTCTCACCGTTCAGCTGCTTCCTGATTTACAACATATTGTTACGTCCGGAGGTGGACTGTGAGCTGCGGTCCTGCTAGGAAATATACTTCCCAGCAATTGTAAACTCAGCTACAGTAAAGAATTAAAGAAACCGAGTTTAAACTAAGAGAAGACAATTTATTTAAAGGTGGTGAAAAGGGGGAAGAGAGAGAAGATAGAGAGCTACTCCACGAGTAGGGAACATTTGAAAGCGAAATACTCCTGGACCCCTCATTGCAGACCCTTTTATTGGGTTCTGTCCCCATTGTTGGCCTTTGGAATTCGGTTTGCTCCAGGGCTTATCAGTTATCTCTGCCTCAATTTCTCATAGCTATGTGACTTTTCTCTGAAATTATGGGTGGGTGGCTTAGGGCCAGGTAATGCAGAGATGGAAGAATTAACAGGGGGAGTTTGTGTTCTTTATGTTAATCAGATTACCTGGGGACCTTCCTGGAACCAGTCTCTTTGCCTTTGTCTCTCTAACTGTTGGAATCTGGCTGCCTTTATGTCTCTAACTATTTGATTATAGCTGTCTGGCTTTTTGAGTCTAATGAGGCCTTTACACTATCTTTCCCTACCTATGGGGACCCCTGTCCCTACACTATCACACCCCTACAAACCCAGCCTTACTAATCTTCAGAGCTCACCATGGCCCACCATACACACACCGGGGACACCTATGCTAGCCTACAGAAGGGCAAAATCATCTAACACAAATTCTATTTTATACTGTTGACATTATCATGTAATGTATTGAATATATGCCTCCAAAATAATGCAGGCACCCAGGAGAGTACTGACTGGCTGTTTTCCTGGGGGTCGCTAGGCGACCAGGGGCTGCAGCTTGCTGCTGCGGGCTGGTGCTGCTAAGGACTAAAGGTCATACTGCATGCCACTAGTCTGGGAAAAGATCAAAATTCAAGTATGGTTTCTACTGAATGCATATCATTGTTTTGCACCATGATAAAAACAAAAAATCATTAAGTCAGGGATAATCTGAACATTCTAGAGAGACAGACATACACATACAAATACACACAGAAGTGCTTACAGGTACCTATCTGTAAGTATACACACATGTTCATCCATACATTTCTGCTATTCCACTTTTATGCAGATAAAAATGTTTCTTCTTAATATTTCAAACTGATAAAACACTACGAAACAGTCAAGGAGCTTACAGGTTAAGAAATAAAGGAGGAGGATATTCACTGTATAACTTGGCTTAATTTGAGTTGACTGAACGTTAATGAAGGTGTCAAATTTAAGAAGTCATTGCCAACAACAGCTCAAAGTCACACATAAGCCCATATACTGAAATCTGCTAGTCAGTAAAATATCCTCTTATAAAAATGAATATGGATTAGAGGATTATGATAAAACGTTCAACAATAAGCCTGTGAGCAATACATCTAGCATCTTTTTACATTGCCAAGCAAGACATGAATTTGGAAAGAAGTGTCAGAAGCAGGGATATTGTCAAAAGGATGGACAGATGTGCCTAAAATCTAAAGTTCTGCACAAAATTTTCTGTATAATCAAGTTTCAGTTATTTCTGAAGGAAACAGGACCAAAGAAAGAAGCCTTTTTACCAAGAAAACCTTACCTTTAAATGTCAAGAACTATCATACATGCCTCTTATGTGCAGATTTTCCAATGACAAAGTGCAATATTAGACAAATGATAAAGATGTGTAGTAGATAAAAACAGCAGTATACTACTACTAATGGTAAAATTTGGAGGCACTAAGATATACAAAGTAATAATTCATTATCATTTCTCTACTGCTTCTTCCTGTATCTATTTCCCTTTCCATGCATCCAGGCTTTTCTAGAGGAACAGAATCAGTAGAAAATATATGTATAGTTATTTCAGGGGCTTTATTAGCTGGTTTACAGGATCAGAGATGGGAGGGTCCTCAGTGGTCACCTGTGTGCTGGACACCTGGAGGATCCAGGAGCTGCTCAGCCACGAAGATGGAAGCCCCAGAACAAGAGAGACCAAGGAAACAGCACCCGTCCAAGGAGGAAGACCTGGAAGTTTACTGGAGCCAGGTTGGGAACAGGCGTTGGAAGCTGAAGAAACTGCAGACCTACAGACCCATGTTCAAAAGGGGCAGCAGCCAAGGATGGATCTGCTCAGGAAGACTGGAATTCTTCAAATGGCACAGCTCCTTATTTCCCCTTGTATTCCATTCAGGCTATAAATCTACTGGTTGGTGCCACTGTATCAGTTATTTTTCTAGAGTCAATGGTTTGCAAGAGAGCAGATTTAATACAGGACAATTACAAGTTACAACATTTACACACACAAACCAAATGCAGGAAGAGTGCAGAACATCTATCTATGCGCTAGAGAGCCAAAAGATCCAATCCAGGGCTGGGAGCCCACAGCACTTTGCTGTGTACATCCGGGTCTGCACTAAAAGGCTGAAGAAATCTGTACTGGAGCCAGGATATGACACTCACAGCAGAAATGAAGACCAGAGCTACCCAGAAGCAAATAGCAGCCATTCTTGATGGCAAGGCCCCAGCCGCCTCCTGCAACAAGAACAGCTGAGTTCACTTCAGAATAACCAGCCACAATAGAGCTTCTCCTGGGAAACAGCCGGCACCATCCTCTGCTCCTGTTCTTAGGGCAACAATCTTCAGGTGTATCCTCTATGCCCGGAACCACATCAACTCAGTCGAGCTGGGTGTTCCTGCCCAAGGTGACCATAATAATAAGTCTACCATAATTTACCCCTGGTCAACTTGATAACCAGACACTTTTCTTTAAACCACAGTCTCCAGGGGCAGATTTGTGAAGAGTTCGCATGTCTCAGTCTGTTCAGATTTACATTAACAATGCAATTCGTACTGCACTCACTCCCACACCAGAAACAAATACTCAAAGGATTCTCAACATTGACTACAAGCAGCTGTCCAAAAATAACAATACAAAGAAATACACAACTACTCCAATCTGTCTCTCTTGCTTGTTCTAAAACAATAATTCATTTACAAAATATAATATACCAATATGGTGCATCCACATTTAAAAATTTTATAACTTCTTTGGTTTCCATTAACTTTAATGAGAAAGCAAAGCAACACTAAGACATGCCCCAAAGGATCTCCTGCGCCCCAAATACAGTCTTCCCTTCTGCTCAATGGCCTCAGGTCATTCTCCCATTGCCATTCTTCTCCACAATCACGTTCTCCTCTGTTCAGACCTGCAGTCCAAGCTCCACTCTGGTCAAATGTTTCAAGCCACCCTGCTGGCTCTCCGCTCTTGATTTTCAGCATAGATCCAGTCAAAAGCCGTCAACAGCAACTTTGCTGCTGTCCCAACAACAGGCTGCAGTGACATTTTTCTGCCACTCAGGCAGTATCTCCAAACACAGGTACAATGCAGAACGACATCGGCCAAAGCGCACATATACCACCTGGGATCCAGCAGCCGACACAGTCCTCAACAGAGGCCTCCCAACCCTCAAGCTAACTAGCAGCATTCTGTCAGTTACTCTGCTTTTCCACACTCCGACCAGAGTCTCCCATATAATAAGTCTAGAGCATTTCAGGGCTGCCTCTTTGGTCGGTCTCTCAAAACCTTTCCAAATTAATTCCAAAGGCTATTAAACCACATGGCCAGGCAACGTCACAGCTAGGACCTCACTTCTCTGGTACCAGTTTCTGGATTAGTTACCTTTCTAGAGTCAGTGGTTTGCAAGAGAGCAGATTTAATTCAGGACATTTATAAATTACAATATTCACACACACAAGCCAAACGCAGGAAGAGTGCAGAATGTCTGTCTCTGCACTGGAGACTTGAAACATCCTATCCAGGGCTGGGAGCCCACAGCAATGCCCCATGGATGTCTGTGTCTGCCCTGAAAGGCTGAAGGAGTCTATACTGGACCCAGGATACGACACCCACAGTGGAGATGAAGACCAGAGCTCACCTGAAGGGAACAGCAGCCATCCCAAGTGACAGCAAGGCCCCGAGCTCCTCCTGTGAGAACAGAGCTTCTCCTGGGAAAGAGCCGGCGCCATCTTCTGCCCCTACTCTCCCTTAGGTTGTGTGGGCACCAATCCTCAGGTAAATCCTCCACACCTAAAACCACATCAATTCAGTTCAGCTGGGCCTTCCTGCGCAAGTTGACCACAGTAAGTGCACCAAAGCCGCCCACATCCGGGGTGGGTCTTCACCTCAGTTTGCCAGCCTCCGTGTCAATCATCCACAGACCCACCCAGAACTGTGGGCCTCTCAATCTAGGTATTTCTTATTCCATTCAAATTGACAAATGGTGATTAGTGCTCACATGTATTATGCCATTGTGGGAAAAAATTCAAAACATATTTCCAAAATGGAATACAAATTTTAACAGGGAGTCATGTTTTATCACCAATACCAAGGAGCTGAACAATACTCTTAACAGAAATAAAATTTTTGATGTCACATTTTTGGTTAAATTCTAAAAATTTTATTTAGTACTCCTATAATCTTATTTAAATAAATATACAAGCCAAGTTATAGATGCATGAAGAGTCTTAGTATTTGTCAAAATATCTTTTAAGTACAAGCACCAACAAGCTCGGAAAACAGTCTGTGAATTCTACTCAGGTCCCGTCTTCATATTGACTTTCAACATTAAAGCAATTTGGTCTCCAATAACAATAAAAAGCTACACTCACATAACTGCTGCAAACTTCACACTAATTTTCCTCATATTTTGAGCTGGGATATTTTCAAACGGGTTCAGTACTCAAGTTCCAATCTTCGTGTAGTGACGTATCTCTTCTGAGAGTTCAAAACAGAGTCTATTAGGAAGTAATTGCTCCCTTTACCTAAATTTCATCCTCTGCTATAGGAGTTCACGACATCTTTCTTTCATACTTCAAAAGGAAACAAAAAGAGATTGTCATTTGCTGCCTTGCTT
Source organism: Hystrix cristata (assembly GCA_004026905.1). Lineage (NCBI taxonomy): Eukaryota > Metazoa > Chordata > Mammalia > Rodentia > Hystricidae > Hystrix > Hystrix cristata. The sequence continues at coordinate 69,555 of PVJO010007867.1, read as the reverse complement.
GAGACCACGAACAGGGACAAGATCAAACTATTTGAATATTTAAAAACAGAAAGGCTACCAGAAAATGTGACATCTCTATGGATAACCTTTTCCTTCCTATACAGCAGATCGGACATACTCAGTAATTCAGCAGTGACTGAAGGGTGGTTAGCTTACATACTTGTGTAGCACACACTTTCAAATGAAAAAGGAACTTTCATCTCAAATTAGATAATGGAACAGGGAGACTTTGCCTGAGACCCGACAGATCAGAAGAAAGAAGTGAGATGGAAGTCGGTGTTAGAAAGAATCGAAAGAGTTCAGCAGTCAGTACCGAGTTCGAAGTGGGAGAAAACATACCACAGGGGACAGATTAAAGAAAGTGAAGGTGCCAGACTTCTGAAACTCAGTGACTATAAATGGCTCAAAATAATTTCATTCCTTGAGCCAATGTCATTGTCTGAGCCAATGAGGGAATAAATCCAGGACTTCTCACCAGGGCAAACACACAAAGATATTTTATGGACTCAAAGATCATAACTTGCCTGGGTTTGTGCCAGGGGCACCGACGTGGGTGCTCAGATTCTTCAGAAACAAATTACACTACATCAGGATCCAGGGAACCTCCCACCAGACAGCGGTTGTACCAGATGACATGACTTTGTGAGAGGAGAAGCAGTGTGGCTCCAGGGGGATGAGTCGAGAAACACTTTGACAGCCACTGCAGCTCCCTGCCATCCTCAGCTTTGTGAAAACCACAGAAAAGTCAGCCATGCTGCAGCGTGTCCGCACAGGGGAGCGTGGGTGTTCCATGAAGCTGCTGCACATGCGTGCATTGCCAAACTCCTCGAGCTCAAATTACAAAGAAAAAGACAAGCAAAAACCAAGCAGCAGGAATCAGAACAGAAAACCACCACGCTGACCCACCAGAATCGAAGCACACACCATCTGAGACCTGCAGCGATCGACTGAACTCCGGGAGAACAGAATCCATTAGTGAACCATAAAACAGACTTCCCACTCAGAATGAGTAAGCAGACTCCTTGCAAAGAAAGAGAACAAGCCTGTGAGATTTTAGTATATCTTCTTCCTCCAAAGCCGAGCTGGTAAAGCCTTGATGTCCAGCTCACTGCCCACCAAGAGAAAGAAACCCTAAAATCAGTCTGAGCAAAGTCAAAGGAAATGAGAAAATTGCTGAGGAAAGAGCTGAATGTCATCCGAATGACTCCTATCCTGACATTAAGAACACTGAAAACTTTTCCTATTTTGTGAGTTAGATATCATCATCCTCATTTTACGAGTAAGAAACTTGTAGCTCCAAGAACGGGAGAAAATTGATCATTTTTTCAAAACCTAATGAGAGGCAGACCCGGAAATCACACCACATTCTTTTTCCTTGTGGGCTATACATAGGCATGGCTCCTTACTTTGACTCAAAGCCATATCATTAGGAAAGAATACAAATAAAATGCAAATATATTTATTTTCATTCATAAATGGAATAAGGTTTCAAGAAGAAAAACAATCGCAGAATGCAGTGTCACCCGGATGACAGTCTTCCACAGAGTGGAGATGACCACACCAATTCCCCGTCTCCCTTGATTTCACAGAAATGCCTTCAAACAGATTGTAAAAATTCTCTCTAGCTTTCCAGTTCTTCTCAGTGGGAAAGTAACCCTGCTGCAAATGAGTTTATTACAGCCAGAATTGTGAGAAAAAGCATTTTTGGGGAATGAAAATTGGTCAGTAGCCAAGTGACTTTTAATTAACACACATACATTGAACTGGTAACTACATTGCCACAAATCTATTCTAAATATAGTTCGCATATCTGTATAAAGATATATATGGAAAGGTTTTATCGTGATTTTCCAACATGAGAAAAAATTAGAGGAAAACAATACGTTTATTCAAGAGTTGAATAACGTACACTAAAGTGTTAAAGTACACTAAGGCATTTATTTAATGGGATATCGTGTACCAAGAATGAAGATTATGAATTATACTACATTACATTCACAATGAGTGGTCATCAAGGCTACTGTGCAGTAAAATAGTTGTTTCAGAGCAATAAAAACCAAATTTCCCTAATGCAAAAGATATGAGTATATATCATTAATAAAATGCAGACTAGATATAATTGCTTTTCAAAGTAGTCTGTAATAACCAGTTTTTATTTTTTTAATTTCATCTTGTTTTGTTAATTTCAAAATTTGTGCAGACCAGTCCATTGGTAAAGTATTATAATTCATCATATCATTGGCTACCATGAGAAAGCCAAATTGCTACTGAGATTTTTAAGAACTTAGTCTTAATTTTGCCAATATAAAATAATGCAATCTTTGGAAATTTCCTTTAAATTTGAAGGTATTTGAAGGTGTTTATTTTAAATTTGCAGGCTTTGTGGCTCAGTCATTTTTCTCTTAGGAATTTATTTATGGAAAAAGAAATAAAAATAAAAATTTTTTATACAAGTGTTAATAGTGGCTTTGCTTGTGGTATCCAAATAATAAAAAATATTCTAAATGCCATTGTGAAGTGATAAACAAGATGTACTCTATCTTATGCTGGAATACTTTAAAATGAGGAGAAGGAATTAACTCTTGTTACTTCTATGGATGTATCTCAAAGTTAACACATCAAGTGAGAGAAGCAAATCACAACAGCGTACATCCCACAAGACTTCACATATATAAAATTCTGGAAAACGCAAACAAATACAAAGAGCCAAGCACATCAGCCAGGAGGAAGGAGGGTGCTGTTTTGACTTAAGTACCACGAACTTTTGCCTTTCTTACTGTGTGTTTGCAGGTTTTCTTGAATAAATATTGGTTCCCTGTGGTGATATGTGAAGACCATTTCTGGAGGCATTAAAGAAAGTTCTTATTTTTGTTTTGTAATTGTTTTTATCAGTTTCACTGGAGAGTACATGTGCAAGACTCCTAATGCTCTTTGTCAGAATTCGATTCATTAGAGATCTCTTCAACATCATTTCACCAGCATTAGGAGTCTATATTTTTTTTAGTAATAAAATCTCTTAATTGATTATCAGGCTGTTTTCAGATAATCTTCAGTTATTTCACTGAGAAAGCTATATTGATTTTTTTTCCCAGTGCTCGGGATATTCACATTCAAAAAGCAATCTAATTCATTTACTAAGATTTTTAGAGGCAATTTTCTTCTTACTTTTTTTTATTCCACATTATGAGAATTACTAATTAGAGATTGGAATTAAAATTTTTAAAAATAGAAAAGAAAGGACCAATGAGAAGCATGTACGCTGTATTTGTATTTCCCCCAATAAGATGCTATCGGAGAGGTCACTGTACAGTTTTTCTGCATGGAACTGAACGAACCTTGACCGTGGCAGACCATCTTCAGCACCAATGTGCCACCAATTTGTTATTTTTCCCGAAGAATTCAAGCACACCATAACAGAACATCTACCTTCTCTATGGCATTGAATTTATCATTGTAATTATACAACAGATAGTTTCATTCCAGAAACTCTTAAAAATAGAATTTTCATTTATACCTCTGCATATGCTGCTTACGCTTGCAGAAATTGTTTCCGGTTCATTTTTTGACTCTCTTTTGGAATGCAAGAGATAAAGTGGAAGTTTAGATACATGCATTTGTATGGGCCCGTGAAAAATAAATTTGTTGAAAAATTATAAATATGGAAGAGATGCAACAGCTCCCATTTCTAATTTACTAGTCATGGAATCTAGAAATATGATAGGCACTATCTCACCAGCTGCAATGACAAGACCTGCTCATACGAGAATGCTATCCATGTGGAATATACAATTTATTGAGCACGTACTACTTTCCAAGCAAAGAAAAAGAGACTAAGCAGTTTAAGTAAGATAATTAACCTTAATTTTCACAAGCATGGGTAGCATAAGTTTTAAATTGCTACCTTTTTTTTTTAATTGCTACCTTTTTATAGATGATCAAACAGAAGTTAAGAAATGTGTTAAATTAATGCAAAGCTGTAGGGCATTGTATGTAGTTAGAAACTAAAACTAACAGCAAACACTTCAAGAGAAAACATTGTTTTTAAGTGACAACGCTAAACCCGTTGAGCATTTCTCAGCCCCATCTAACAATGATGATGATAAGTATGTGTGTATATTCACTTGCACGATGTGTAAAGATATAGGTGTGTGAGTTTGGGTACTTAAATACGTATGCCACAGCTGCACAGTACATTTGCAATCGTACACGGCCAGAAAGAGGGACAAAGGACAAATAGACCAAGTGCAAAATACTGAAAACAATGAAGTACAGCAATTTTTTGTGATTTAGGTATTAATGAATCGAGTCATATTATTATCCTCCTATTGAAAATAAGCTGGCTGTAATAACTCAAATGATGGCCATTTGGAAATAACATTTATAAAGTATTTGAACATTCTGAACCAATTTGAACTAATCAGACTTTTCTAATTAGATTCCAATAAAAATTGACATACTATGTTGTGTCTTATAGTACTAATAAATTAAAAGAAACAAACTATATGTTTTCCCAAACTTACTAAAATACCTATGTTATGGAGATTCAACAACATCAATGAGCTATGTAAACTAATGTCAATGAGATAATGGATACTTCATTTGGTCTTCTAAGATGTCCGTGTCCAGTGTATTTGAAAACTTGACCCACGCAGCCAAGTTTCTTGGCTTTCAAGCTAAAGTTACTCAGTGATTCCTGTTGAGGTCATAGTAGGTGCAGGCTGAGAAATGTTCATGACAGTTTTCTAGTCTAAATTATGGTGAAACTCTGACATAATTCTTTAATACAATGACTATTTCAAAGTATTTTTTTTAAACGAAATGGGTTTTCCAAACATCACATTATGTGTGACTTAGATTTAAATAATCTAAAGGGCACTGCCAAAGAATATAAAAATTAGAAGAGGACAAATCATCAATGAAAGAGTAGATTTAAGTTTCAGATTTGAAAAACGCACTCCTGCACCCACAGTGTGAATCCATTACATTTTCATTATTCCTTTGACTTCTAATTATCTCACAAATGAGTTGATGAATATGCTGCACAAGGTCTGGGAGTTGGTTTCCATCTCAGCTCAAAGGCTGCGATGTATACCCTGGGAATGTGAAAAAATTAGTTGTAGTCTTAAGATGTTTTCAATATCCTTTTGTAAAAGTCTTTTTGTCTCATCTGATTATGATTCTTGTCGAAGGTATATAGTTTAGGAAAGAACTTTTCTCACTGCTTGGGATCTAGCACCTAGATCATTAAATATACAACTGCATTCATCACAAACCCAACATCTGCCCTAAAGTCTTAGGAGAAAAGTAGAATTTAAATTTCATAATGAGCACTAATATTTACTGAGTATGTCCTTTGTGTAGTACAGTGTTTCATGCTTTATATTCATTCTTTTAATCTTAGTGATGATTTTATAAATTAAGGCAGATATTTTTTCATTTTTCTAGTTGAAGAAACAGATGCTCTGAGAGTACACATAATTTTCCTTGGATAACACCCAAATCTTGGCACATTTGGGAACTGAATAACTTCACAGTTCATCTTAACCCCTTACTTGATAATGTGTATGTTGTAGAGAAGGGATCTTGTATTAGTCCAGTTTCTATTGCTGGAACAAAATACCTGAGGCCAACACACATGCTGAAAAAGAGTTCTGTCCAACAGCTATTCTGGATTTTTAGGCAGTACTGTATAAAATAAAGTTAAAACATAACAAATATATGAAATAGACTGAAAGATTAATTGCTTATAATTAATTGCTCCTTGTTCTCTCTTGCTGCAAGGTTATATTCGCCTGGTGAGTGCCATCACTCAGCCTCGGATTTTCCACTTGCCTCTCCCTGTTTTCTTCTAAGAATTTATCTTTTCCTAAGTAGCCATTTTCAAGCATGTAGGTGTGTTGAGGAAGATTTACTTAGAGATGTTATTCAGCATATATGATATTTTTTGTTGTCTCTACTAATCTTCTATTTAGGGTAGCTATGTCTTAGTTTGATCAAAACAGTCCCATCTTATGCCAATTTGTCAAATACTAATTATTAATATTTCTTCTCTCCCCATCACATATGCTTTCAGCTGGATGATACTTTATAAAGTCTCCATAACCATCAGACCTGTCCAGCAGGACTGGAGGCATGTTGCTTTCTCATCATACTTATTTTTTTCCGTTCATTGTGTAATTGTAGCTTAATTTACCCAGAAACCAGGACAAAGTTCACGTTCAGTGACAACACATCTTGAGAGACCCAAATTTTTTCTCCTCACTCAACAAACCAAAACTGATGTTGCCCAATTCTCCTTCTTTTTTAATAGGATTATTAGCATACTTAATACTGTGATATGGAAGTTTGTCACCGACCATTTTATGCAAACTATATGGTTGTCTTTCAGGAGGTTCATTGGATCCTTGTGACAACAGAAACCAAATTAACATGCAAATGGGTGTCCCAGGACCCCTGACTGACTGTGTATCTTAGACCAGTGTGGTACATAAGGAATGATGCACTTAGTATTTATTTGCTGAAGACACAGGATTGAGTGTGGTCATTTGATTAAAAAGTAGATGCAGTGATTTCATATGCAAGAAGGCAAGAATTTAAGCAAGTTTATAGGAAAATAAAGTGTTTTAAAAGAAATGCAATTTAAAAATAACACAGCATGTGTTTCAACTAACAGATTTAAGCAAATTGAATGAGTTTGTTTAAGGAACTTCCTTGGGACATTTCCAGCTTTCAGATCACTGAGGGTCTTCAACACTTCTAGATTAGAGGTCAGAGAAAAGAGAATTTAAGAACCCCAGTAAAGTCATCATAGTCATCTTAGCAGCTGGGAAAATGTGAACAAGTGTGGTGACATTTACAAATCCTTTGATTGCTAGGGAGATTAGGTGACCTTGTGAAATCAGAGAAACGTTCAATGTTTCCTCTTAGAAAGTAAATTAGCATTAGCCCTGGGCAGCGCTATATTATCTACAGAGCAATCGGTACACACACACACACACACACACACACACACACACACACACACGCACAGCCCTATAGTCCTTGGAAGAGGCATTTGAATTAAAAAAAAGAAAAAACTTGTCTCTCATCATAGTATTTTAAGTGCCATAATTTCAATAAAGTAACACTCTATTAAAGTTTATGTATTTTTAAAGAGGCAAAAAGGGGGCTGGGGATTTAGCTCAGTGATTAGAGTGCTTGCCTTGCAAGCACAAGGCCCTGAGTTCGATCCCCGGCACCACCAAAAAAAAACAAAATAAAGAGGGAAAAAGGACAGACTTTCTAGATTTAGACAGTGTTGGCACAGCAGAAAGGAAGACAAAACTATGAATTAAGAAAAATAATTTCTGTAATGTGACTTAGGTAACAAATATAAGAGACACAAGTCCTATCATTGCCTGTGTCTTCAGCATAAGGGACAATAGCAGGCAAGAGGAAGCCAGCATCTATTATCACTCCCACATGTATCAGCTTTACCATTACTGGGACAAAAGACCTGACGCCTGCATCTTAAAGAAAAAGAGATTTGAGTTTTGGCTCACAAGTCCAAAGAGGAAGAGTCAGGGACCAGATACTACTACTCAAAGTCACCTTTCCAAGACCCGTCCAGGGCACCCCCGAAGTGTGCTTTATTAATCCCCTGGGAGGCACACAACCAAAACAGGTCTACAATTAAGCTTCGTCAGTCCACCAGCCTTTCCTCTGTATGAATTTTCTACCTTTGTAGCAGTTGTAAGCCTTCTGTTCTTCGCATTTTACTAGCACTCTGTGCTGCATACAGCCTGTCTAAACACATTTCCATGAAAATATGTACTAGTCATTCAATTTTAATTGTGATTAAAAATATAAGACTTTTATTACTTTCAGCAAACACTGGCATTTTAGTATTTCTTAATTATAGCATAAAAAGTCATTGCAATTCTAGCATCTATTAAAAGAATGGTGGGATGTGGTATGGAGATGTCAATTACTAGATTTAAGAATTCTAATGCAATTTTATTTATTATACCCGAGATAAATTTCTCCATAGGAAAAACAGATATAAATTGATTTCTTCACCAAAGGGAGAGATCTAGTCATGCTGTTTTAAAGGTGGTTCAGTTAATAAATGTCACCTCTACTTACTAGAAGTTGTACGCAAAGATGTGACATAGACCTAAAAGGCAAACATCTGACATCCTTTTTGATGAAATTAACGAGACTATGAACATATCCCTTGAAAAATGTCATAAATTAATAAGCAAAGCAAAGAAGTAGGATAGGGGATGCCTACTCAGTCGTCCTCTTTGGCTTAATACCTGAGCTTTACCGCTTGCTAATTTTTGCGAACTGTGACAAATTACTCCTTCTCTCTGCCTTCATTACCTCCTCTGCAGTAACCCCAAGGTTGTTGGGGAATTAAATCGCATATAAGTACGCATGTCATATATGGTTTACTAAGTCACACATTTTCTTCCCAATCGTTTTTAATTAAGTTTATGTTTACAATAATAAAGCAGATAAGGAAAAATTTTTCAACAGACTGCCTTTCGGGACTATGAAGCAATTCCCCGTTAGTATAATCTTGATCATCCTGGGAAATGTTATGTTTTAGTGTTTCTGTGCATATGTCAAAGATTTTACTTCTGTTTTATTCCACCACAGTTTAATTAAAATTTGTGGTCATGCATCAGAAAATACACAACATTTTCATATGTCTACGAGCTCAGAAGCAATTGAAACTAATAATAATTATTTTACTCATCTTTACCATGAGTTCATAGAGTTACTGAGTTTTTTAAGAGTATAATTATTCCTTTAAATTCATGGTAATACACATCTCTAATTTCAGCACTTTTGGAGGCTGAGGGAGGAGACTGAAATTTTGAGTGCACCTGGGGAATGAGGAACTTAGTAAGACCCTGTCTCCAAATAAAAATAACTTTAAAAGGCCTGGGAACATAGGTGAGAGTAAAGGGTCTGGGTTTGACCCTATCGCAAAACAAACAAACAAACAAACAAAAAAACATGCAACATCTTAATATAAATATGTAAGTGCTCAAGTACAATCACTGGCAAAATCCATATGAGAAAAAAAATCTACAGTGAACCTGCCCCCTTCTGCTTTTCTACAACATGGATATTATTTGCTTCTCATATTGCATTAGCTTCTCATATTCTAATATTGATATCTGCATTTGTTTTTAGGATTATAGCTTTGTGTTCGGGAATAAGACTCTGATTTTGGTAAGTTAATAGAGATCCAGTATCCTTTATCGAAAATGCTTGGGACCAAAACTGTTTCAGATTTCAGATTTTTTTTTTTTCAGATTTGAGAATGTACAAAATGAGATAGCTTGGATATGGGACCAAAGTCCAAAGATGAAATTTGTTCCATATATACCTTATAATATACCCTGAAGGTAAAGATGGGTGATAATTGTAGTACACTTGAGTTTTGATCGCAGCCTGTCACATGAATTCATCTATGAAGTTGTCTACTTCTGGTATCGTATTAGTACCCCCAAAAGTTTCAGATTTTGGAGTGTTTCAGATACTCAGATTTGGGATTCTCAATATGTAATTGAAGTCTTATCCTTTTGTGTTTAGGAATAGAAAAAGAGCCCAGCTAATCAGCACATGAGATGTCTACATTCAGTTACTGGTTCGGGTTGGACGAGTCAGCACCAAGTTCTACATTTGGACATCAGAAGGAAGCACATTCTCCCAGTTGCTAACAGTAGCTGCGTTGCAGCCATGAAGGAAGTCACACACTTTAAAAAATCAAGCCAACATAACAGGACATAGAATGCTAGAGAATTGAAGTTAATTCCCTATTAAACGATGCCTGGAGAAAGCCAGGCCTCTAGATTTCCCACTTACAAAAATGTAATAAATCCACTTACTCCTTAAGCCAGTTTGAGCCTGATTTTCTGATACTTGCAATTGAAAGAATCCTAAGGGCTTTACCCAGCTCAGATTTAATAAGTCTCTCCTCAAATATATTTTGAAAGTGGTTTAAAAAGTTTTATTCTCTTTTTCAGATTATTCCCATGGCTTTCAGCAAGCTGGAGCTCAGAATTGTAAACTTGCTTTCAAGGACATATGCAAAACCATTAGCAACCTGAGTGCAGACAATTTCTGACCTAGTCAAGGAGGCGCTCACTGTTCCATCTACACTGTTGTACCAACATCTCCACACAGACCAGATACGGCCTCATCTCAGCAGGGCGCACATTGTCTTCCTCTCAAACGTATGGTGTCTTCCTGAAAGACTCTGCACTTCCAAATTCCAGCTTAGATCTCCTATGAGGATCTTGCTAATGCTTTTGACACCTATTTTATGTGCCTTTAGTGTTAACTGGAAGACTTTTCCAAATAAACGGTTATGATTGTGTAACTCATGTGTAGACCACTCACTTGACAGTACCTGAGACCTATTTCCTATATATGCCCCCGATTCCTAGGGACTATATATGAAGGATGATAAAAAATATGGTAATTTAAAAGTATTTATTTCAATAAAGGCACATGACCACGAATCCCCTCAAAATCCTCCCCCTCACTTCAAACACACTAATCCCATTTTTCTTGCTACTTTCTGTTTGGTAGTAGTGACAACGTAAACTCATTGTACATACTTATACACAAGTATACATTTATCTTGCTCGATAGCACTTTTTATTTAGGAATTACTTAAGTACTTTGCCATAAGCCCTTTGAGGAACAATGATCAGTAAACTAAATATGGACCTTGCAGATGGCCATTGTGGACTCTCCCCCCATCTTTAATCCTTTGGGCGTATCTGTGAAATCTCTTTGCTTAAATATTAGTTCTGTTCATCTAGAGAACACTAACCAACTCAAGGGAGGCCTATGGTCCTGATGCGGGGTGAGTGGGCAGGGGCCAGGCGGCAGTGGGCTATCTAGTCACCAAAAACACATTAGGATGTTGGAGGATTCAACATTTTTCAGCTGGGTAAATGTTTCCTGATTAAACAATTACTTTGGCTTGGACAATTTTCTTTCATCAGGAGGGACACATGAACTCTGCTAATTGACAGTTTTCCATATGGGTCTGAGAAACAGACTCTAAAACTATACCAACCGAATTCAACAAAATAGGCAAGCTCTTTTTCCATAGGAAAATGACTGACTGAGCTAAGTCTATCATTTTCCAACCCCTGATTTAGATTTTGTAAGATGGCCTCGGAGAAAGACTTCAGTATGATTTAAATTTTGTCACCATGACTACATGTTTTAATTACAGTACAGGAGCCAAAAATGCTTTATTCATTGAGACTAGCACTTACCAAAATGATTTACTTTAATTTAGAAAAAGGACTTAATTTTCAATGGAAAGAGCTTGAATGACTATGTTAAAGGATTTACATACATTATCTCAGGTAATAGTCACAGTAATCTTATAAAATAGTATTTAAATCATTTTTTGCTGTTTTGATGTGTTTTATTATACAGATGAACAACACGCCTAATAAATGCACCCTGCTAAGCACCAAAGCTAGAGTCCTGTTTCCCAAACCAAGAAAACTGTTACCTTTACATGTTTTGATCCAAAAGTAGATATTCTTATCTTTCCTACATTTGTGAGTTTTGTGTGAATTCTATTCAGTCTTTCAGTTTCATCTATATAACAAGGCATCTAGAAAAAACATCCTGAATGACATCTGATTCTTTCTTTCTGTCCCTTTTAACTCTTTCTCAGAAATGATCACATGGTGGAAGCTAAGAATGGGGAGAAGAATTACACACAGTAGCACACATAATAAGGGTCACTAAAATGGTGATATTTATGATGAAAGGAAGATGGGAAATGGTGAGAGAGGAACTAAAGCAGCAAGTCATAATATTCAGAAATATACCCTTATAAAATGTAAACTTTAAAAGGCTGTTCAGCTGGGGGTGGGGCTCAGTGTACATGCTTAACAGGTGCATCAGCCTGGGTTCAATCCCCAAGAGCAAAAACAAATAAATACGTAAGCAAACAAGCAAAAATGCATAAATAAAATACCTACTCTGTGCTGATAGCAAACAAGTTTTTTGGTTTATTTTTGCTTTTTTTTCCATGTCATATGTGATCAGTGATTTCAGAAAGAAAATCAAATCAGCAACGTAGGGCCTTTGGTTTTCACAGTTCTTGTACAATTCTCAGGGTATTACTTCCTGTCCGACCTAATGTCCCTGCATTCATATTCAGGATGATACACCCAGCACAATCTTCTTTTTGAGACAGGACATTATTGCCACATTTTATCTAAGGAGGGACAGATCTACTTATGTTTCCTGCTGTGGAATTTAACACATTTATATCGTGAAGAATTAATCAAATGCACACGATAAAATTTACATTAATAGGGTCATGGTGAGATTTATGTGCATTTAATACACACAAATATTCTATTGGGCTTATTGGCCTAATTTAGTCACCTGATGTATCAGGTAGGTGTACCCTGGCAGCCTGTAGAGTCAGGTATGGAAAGATGCAAAAGAGTCATTTGCAGGCTGGAGGTGAGAAGATTCAAAACTCACAGGCCTTGAGCTCACTGCAGAGGCCCATGTGAGTTCCCATCTGGGAGCAGAAGGGTTTGTGCTGGAAGCCTGGAGATGGACATTCAAAGGTGATGGAGAACACTGGGGCTCCTCCGAAGGAGAAATGACACGTCTTTCTTTCCCTTTTTATTCCATCCAGGCTACAAACCTGTTGTTTGGAGCCACCCACACTTGGTGTGGGTTTTCCCTCTTCCTAAATCCATCACCCAGACACGCAGAACTGTGCTAAACCAATCAGTCAGGCATGTATTATTCAAACTGACAGTGAAGTAAACTAATACACATAACCTAAGGAAGCTGTTCTAGTTATTCCACTAACAATTAAGTTTATGAAACATAAAAACAAATATTTCAGGGCTGGGGCTCGGTGGTTAGAGTGTTTGCCTAGCAAGTACAAGACTCCAACTTCGATCCCTGGTACCAAAAAAAAAAAAAAAAAAAAAAAAGAAACTAATATTTCTTAGTATATATCCACTCAATTTTTATTTTGTTGAGTTAGCATTAATTAATGTCTACATACAATTACAATACTGGGCTACACAATTTCATGTAGGTTTTCTTATTCCATTTTTTATCAACATCATACCATTACTCTTTTTTATGGATATTTTCTAAACAAGGAAACAAAATTCTGGTAAAGTTATATACCTATTTTAAATACGAGTCATCTGATAGAATGACAATTTGTTTCCATTAGAAGACAGTGTCATGATAACTCTTGAACTTTAAGTCATTATTATCTCTAAATAAAAGAGAAAGTATTTGCCATTGTAGTGAAGTCTTTCAAACCATTGATCCTCTGCAGATAGTAGGTGGCTAGTTCTGTGTATAGTGTTGTTAAATTTGTCTCGTACCCTATTTCCAAAACATCTTCTCCTCCATTATAGATACATCCATTACTGAGTCCAAACTTAGCAGTCATTCTAGACTTCACTCTCTTCCTCCTCCGAGCAGGTAAAACCCACAAGGCTGTCAAGTCCATATTCTGAAATAATCTGAACTTCTCAGCCTTGCCTCGTGCCATTACTTGTCATTTCAAACATCATGATAGCCTCTGTACCTATCTGTCCATCCCAGATTCGAGCACCTCAAACGTACACTGCTACCAGACAGACGATACTAACATACAACTCTACCATGTACATCCCTTCAGGAATGCATCCAGGGGCCTTGCTGCTTTGGAAGGGTGAAATCCACAGACTTCCATAAGGCACACGAGTCCCCCCGCTGGCGACTCCCCCATGAGGAGACTGTCTTATCTGTCCGGTCAGTATTTGGTGTCCACGTTGCTGTAACAGAGCCGTCAGTATTTTCATAAGCCGCACTCAGCTCTTCTTCAGGCTTCACGTAGAAAGTCAATAAAGGAAACATTTCTTTCTAATTCCAATTTTAACACATAATTGAAGTGATAAATTCAGGTAATATTTATAATTGGCTGCGACCTAGAAGTTATAGGGTACAGTCTTATAGCAACACAATCCATAACAGATAAATACTGCAAGCAGCCTATATATTCATCGACATACGAATGGATAAAAAAGCATGATGTATTTATACAATGAAGTACTACTCAGCTGTAAAGAATTAAATTTGAGCCATTTACAGGAAAAAGGATGCAACTTGAGACCACAATGCTAAGTAAAATAAATCAAATACCTAAGGTTAAATATTGCATGGTTTCCCGTATATGACAAACACGAAGTATAAATAATTTAAAGAGCAAAATAAAAAATAGATGATGAAAGAGAGAGAGAGAAGCAGGAAGCAAGTGATGCAGAGATGAAAGGGGCTTTGGCGATGGAAAAAGATGGGAGGCGAAGGAGGGGAAGAGGAAGTAAAAAGAACCAACATGTCCTGGGTATACCCACCTGTTCCCCACAGCGACTGCGTATATTATGTATCACACATGTACTGTGTTCCACAAAAAAGTGACATAAAAATGAGAAACCTAAAGACATGCACCAATTATTTGTACTACTTAAGACTTCTCACTAAATGCCACTTGCAGGAGATAAGGGGAATAAAATAAACATCCTTTTACTGTATTTAAATCAAATGTGCTATCTTTTCTCATTTCAAGTTAATAAGCACTAGCAATAAGACCCCATCAGATTCTAGGAATGAGATAGGCTAAATTCTTTCTGTGAGACTGTCCACCAGTAATGTGCAATGTATCTTTCTCTTGGGACAGGAGAACAAATCATTCAGAAACAGTTGATGATTAAAAATAAACAAAATAGTCCTGCAAAGTTTCCAAAGTCATGGGTGTGAACATTTAATCAGTTTTTACAGAGAGATCCATTATGTATACATGTCTGTTTAATGGGAAATCGCTGTCAAATTTGATACCAATTAGAAGCGACTATTCCCCCCACTAAAGGAATTTAAATTTCCTTCATGAACGCACAGCAGAGAATTCTGTTCACAGAAAGAGGTAGGCTGTTCAGGGAGCTAGAGAGAGAAAGAGAGAGTGAGAAAGAGTAAGAGAGTGTGAGGGGGAGAGAGAGAGAGGACTCTGGCTGCTGAAAGAGCTGGTACTTAGTAGAAACAGCCAGATTACAAAGCACAGTTGACAAATAAACCTTTGTGAGAAGAATAATGACTGGTGAAATTCGAGATTATTCTCAAGTACAAAGGGACATTTATGTATATACAATAGAAAATAAGATCAGGGTTGAATCAGGCTATGTGGACCAAAAAATAAGGCCAGTAGAACACGAAAGGAAAGATATCCAGACCTGAAAATAATTGAGAAAGTCCTTCTGACCACACTGACCGAAGAGCGTCACACTGACTTGGGAGTCTGTCCATTACTGCAGTTCAGCGAATTCAGATGGGGATACGTGGATGAATAAATACATATCTCTGTATGATCCACGTGTACTTCTAGCAAACCTGTTTACTGTAGTCATAAAATCCTGGGCACATTATTAAACTTGGGTGTTTGAACTAGAGTACTCAACAGAGTCAAGAGTCTTACTCGCGAAGTGAGAGAGATCATACACTTGAAAGCACTCGTTGCTTGCTGTCTTAGGAAGATTTCCGCTGTTTAAACGAGCTATACATTCCACTTTAGCTGAACAAGTGTTTTGTCTCATGGCTTATTCCGTATAAGTGGCTTCAAATAAATTCACTGGCTTTTAAAATGTTGATTTTGGGTGACTTTCCTATCAATTTATTTTTAGTTGATTTGTCTCCTGCAAACTTGTTCAGTTGCCTTGTGATAGGACAGTTAACACTTCTTTGTCTACATAGGATAAGTTAGACAAGGTAAATGTGATTAGTTCATGAAATGGGAAAAAAAAATCTTCTCACGTGAGGCTCTGGGTGAGCATCTTAAGTTTGCATTCAGGCAATTTGCCAGCAGCCCTTCCTCGCTTGAGGGGATGTACGAGTCTGTTCCTTTTCCATTCTTGGCAGTCAGGGCTTTTAGGAAAGTCTTCTGAGGAATAACGGCTATTAATACGAATTCGAAGTCAGAAAAGAAATAAGCATGAAAAATTCCCATGCTGTGCAGTTTGCCCTAACAGACCTCTGTGATCTAGCTCCCTCCCCGACAGCGTGAATTATACTTAAACCGCAGACATATGGAAGGCTAGTGACTAAATGTCACTTCAGCTGTCTATATAGGGAGGAGGAGGTGGTATGAAAAGAAAGATATGAAAACTAGTTTCTAAAATCATTTCTGCTTTCCGAAGCAAGGTGGGCAGAGCAGAGGGAGCGGTGGGTGCAGATGAGTCCCTGGATCAGAGGACACTGCTGTGTCCCTGGAGATACTTTCCGGAGACCGCCCCTTGCAGTTGCGCCATAGGAAGACACGTGGAGCACAGCTCGCCTCCATGATTGTGATTTCTACGCCTGGGCCAAATAAAGCAAAGCAGCTTTTCAGGTCAGCGTTTTAATGTGACAGAGGGACTCGCCCACAAGGTAAAGATCTTGGACTTGGAACACAATGCGATCCTGATTTGACTTTGAGGTTACAGAGGAGACGATGGTTTTGGATGGAAAGTGTCATTCTAGGAGGGAAGAATTAAAGAAACGAGACTGGCAGATAACATGATTTGCTGCTCAAAGCCCTCAAATACCTTATTTCTTGTCGTCTTCTGCCATAAAACATGGAGCCTTACACCATTTCTGAGGAATGATTTGAAAATGGAATTACTGGGGACTGGTCTGGTCTTGAGTTAAAGATGGCCCCTGATGCCTCTGGGGATCATTCATCACATTTGGCTTTGACCTCTTTGGTTAGAGGGTGGAAATTCTGAAGAGTAATCCCGATTCTCAACCATGTCATGCAAAAATAAGGCAAATATGCTTAAGATAGCTGAATGTAAAATACAAAATGCCCGGATCAGTAATGCTGTAACTGAGCGCGGACTGCCTCTCGTATTACAGTTATATGAGACAAACAAATCCCAAAATTGCTCCCTATTTCTCTTACTATTAAATTCAGGCTTTTAACTCGTAATCTGGGACTGTGCAGCATCTGAGACACACCAAGGGTCGAACCTTAGGTTTCTCTGATTCCTGTTTCCTGCCACCTGCCTTGCTGATGTTTTTCCAGCATCAAATTTGTCAGGAGTTTTCACACTTCAAGAATTTCTCACAAGATTCTTAGCTGATCCCTCTCTCTTTGCTTTTGGAATCAATGACTACACTCCATTTTCATGTTACTTCTGAAGTTCAGCTTTCTCAAACAACTCTTGCTTGACCCCTATTTTAAACAGATCAAACTTTAACTGCATGTTTATGTAGTGGTCTGTTTCATGTTAATCTCTATTAGTCTTTAAATTGCTATTTTACCCTCCTGTGTATCTAGCAATGTGCATGGCAGCTGATACCTAGTGAAGACAGTAAGTATTTGCAAAATGGATAAGTAGATGAAACAAAAAATAAGTCAATTTTCTTTACATATTTAATTTTCTGTCCTTATGAGAGTGAGACACAATTTCAGGAGCAAAGACTGCTCTTCAGATAAAATGTCCCTAAAGATCAAATTTTGTATCTGACTCCAATTTCCTTCTCTTTTCTCTTAGTGAAAGCAATGTTTCTTAGAATAAAAATAGTGTGAGAGAGTAACAAAGAGAAGGAAGGATGAATGAAATCTAAAATGACTGTAGAGTTCAGTTCTGTTTCTATTTCATCTCCTCACAGGTACATAGAAAGCCACCATCAATATTTCTTATACAAGTCAAAAGTCTGAAACGTCTCTCAATGCAGTGGAATTTACTACAGAATATGTATATATGTGCATATGAGTTTACGACCACTGTATAAAAATCATTACCTCAAGAATTATTTATTGATAACCATCATGAGAAAAAAGCTTAAAGTAGCATTCAAATCCAAGAAAAACATAATTTGATTGTTTCTAATTGTTTTAATGACACCAGCAATTACACTGCCCTCCCTTAACATTACAACTGGGTGAGGTGGAGTGAGCCTAATGTGCGAGTAATGTGTCTCCTTGCGATCTCATTCTTGTGTTAGGGGTCCTTCGGCACTGTAACAAATACCTGACCTGGCCACTTACAAAGGAGGCAGAGGTGGGACTCATTCATAGAGCAACCCACTCTTGTGAGAAATCATTCAAGCAGCCCACCACCCCTTTCTCAGGGGAACACTTCGGATGACCGAAGACCCTTTCACATCCCCAGCTCTTCAACACCTACCATCTCAAGGAGGCCAAGCTGAGGACCAGACGCCCAGCACAGAAACCCTTGGGGAACGAAGCACAGCCAAACTAAAGCAATACCCCTCTACTTCAATATTCTTTTTGCCATCTTGCGGAGTATTATGATGAAAACATGGCTACAACCCTTTCTAGACCACTACTAAGGACATACTGGCCTTATAATCTTCTCACGTGAAAAATTTCAAATGGAAACTTTAAAGTTTTCATCTGGTTAAAAATGTCCAGTGTAAACTCTGAGATGGGTCTAGGATTCATGTCCCATATACTTTTAATATTTGCAATGTTCTCAAGCACTCAGATTATGTCTTAAAAAATAATTATTGATAAGCTGATACAGAGATGGAGAAATAATTCTGTAATCATCTAAATAGTTTCTTTTTACATGACTGGGTTGGAAGGGAAGTTCAGGTATTACCTCTTAATGTTCGTTATTATTATCAAAGCGAAAATTAAGTACTTATTTTATACTAGCTTTATGTGGCTTAATCTTTATAATAATTTTAGGAGTTAGGCTTTATAGTTTCTAAAAAAGAATGAAAAAAATTAACGGCTTTTTTAGGCTCAGAAATAACTAATGATGGACTTAGGATCATGAACACAGTTTTTTCACGTCTCAAAATTGGGCTTCTAAACTATAGTTCCTACTGCTACATAGTATAAATCATCTATACTACATTTTTGAATCATGAAAAATTATATAAGCATCATATAAATGTTCAGGATTAAGTGATTGGAATTTGCTCTTTTCACAGGAAAAGGGAATGAAATTATACTTCAGGAATACTTACTATAGCAAAAAAAATCACTATGTCAAATAAACACATTGCTTCATAAATTATTGCAAACTTCTGATATGGTTTCAATTTTACTGAGAGAACAGCATTGATTTAGAATGGTTCAATAACATGTCTTTCAAAAACAGGATTTATGGCCCAATAGTTTAGGTACAAACATTTTAAATTCTTGTTGAAAACAAGCAAGCTCTAAATAAATCTTTATTTGATATGTGGCTCAAAGAGTATCACCAACAATAGCGGTGAGTAAAAATGATTTACGAGAAAAAAATGAAATATCGCCAAGCACCGCATGTTTCTATGAAGGATTTTTTTCAACTCGTAGGGAACAGAAGGCTACAAACCACCTCACAACAATTACAATTAGATTACACACATTTAATGTTTTTTCCATTGTAGTGTGTTTGGGAATTACACATGAGTTCAGTCTGGGAAAATCATCACATCATATTTTAAAATAATATGTTATGGAAAAATTTATGGAATCTGCTTAGAAATATATACATATTAATAATCTGTAGGGATTATCAGTTTCAGTGAGTGTATTCATGTAGCCCCCAAAAGAATGTCTTACTATTTTAAAAACATACTGGGGCTGGGGATTTAGCTCAGTGATTAGAGTGCTTGCTTCACAAACACAAGGCCCTGAGTTCGATCCCCAGCACCAAAAAAAAAACCAAAACATACTGAATTATATGATAAATCGGCAACATATCAGGAAAATAAATGTCTTGAGAATATCACTTTTTTTCCATCAGAATTGTCTGGAATCAAAATAGAAGGGCATCTTTCTCCCTTCTTTCAATATGTACATAGTCAAAGTTACATCCGTATAGGAAATAGGTTCATTTAAACTGATCTTAACAACTTCATGGGGGGGATATGTTACATCTCACAAAATTCACTCATTTTGTGGCTACAACTCAAGGATTTTTTACTAGAAATCCAGAGCCTTTCACTTATGACAGCCTTGCACAAGAATTTTGCTCTTTTCTGTGACATCTTGTGAACTAAATCTCAAGGTAACAATGTATTCAACTAGTCATGTATTTATTAATTCACACTCATTCTTCAAGACCCATTTTCTGAAAATAAGGGTATGAAGATGGGTATGGGGATAAAAACTAACACATAAATGAAAATATTGAAGTAGCTCACAATAAGTGAATTCTTTCTGTCTCAGGCAATATTCTTAGTGCTTAACATAAATTAATATATTTTGCTACTCAACAACAACCTGAGGTAGGTATAATATCCCTGTTTTTTGTTTGTTTGTTTTTTTGGGTTGAACATAAGCAAGCGCTCTACCACTGAGCTAAATCCCCAACCCCCAATATCCCTATTTTATGTATGAGAACTCTGGTCATAGAACATTAGGAAGACTTGCCTATATTTGCACAATTAACCGGTGACATAGCAGAACATGATTCCTATGTTTAAAAAATACTTCTGGAATAAATACACATAAAAATACCTCTGAGAAGGATACTAATAAATGATTCACCATTAGGTATATTCCTCTATCACCGAAGTTGAATTGGACTTCATTCACATATGCACAAGCATATGAAGTATGATTGAAATACAGTGAGTGCTTACATTGTAAAAAATACTCTAGTAAAAGACATATTGGCATGAATCCCCTTCAAATGACTCCCCCGTGCTTTGAACACACTCATCCCTTCGTCCCTGCCACTTCCTGCAGCAGCTCTGGAGTCCTCTTTCCTGAGGGTCTTTAGCTGCACAGTCCTGGCTGCCCTGATGTCCTGAATGGACTCAAAACGTTTCCCTTTCATGGTCATTTTGACTTTAGAGAACAGCTGGAGATTGTAGGGTGTCAGATCTGGTGAATAAAGTGGATGAGGACACAGAGGGATGATTTTATGAGCTGCCTGTCTGTGGGCTGGTGCTCGGCAGCAGCATTTACTATACTTTTTTTTGTATTACACTTCATAACGACACTCAGGGCAAACGACTTTAGAAAGAGAGAAGAATGATAGGTCCAACGTGTTCAAAGCAGAGGCAGTATTTTGAGGGGATTCATAGCAATATGCTTTTTACTGGAATAAATATTTTTTTAAAAAAATAAACACTCACTATACCCCACACATTTAATCACACCCCATACATACAGTGCAGAGGCGCACACACACACTCACACACACACCACACACGCATGCACAACACAGATCCTCAAAAAAGATACTTCCACCTTCACCCTTCATCCACCTGTAAGCATGTTCCATCCCTTCTGTCTTATCTACATGAGACCTGAGCTAAGGACTCAGTCAGACTCTGTCTGGATTCTTGACTCACAAAAAAGGCAAGATAACACCTTAAGGTTGGCTTTAGGTCAACAATTTTGTGGTAAATTGTTAAAATTTTTATTTTTATTGGTACCTGCCCGCAGTAGACAATGATTACACATGTTGTGGGGAGTTGGTACACATATGTAATGTACCATTAAGAATGCCAAATGGGATCACATCCAACTACAAAACTTCTGCACAGCAAAGGAAATGACCAACCGAGTGAAGAGACAACCTACATAATAAGAAAGTTTTTTTTTCCAGCTGTTCCTCAAATAGAGGACTAATATCTAGAATCTATAAACAACAACAACAACAAAAATCAGACCCTGCCTAATTTAAAGACCCAAACCAAAAAATGGACAACTGAAATGAATAAACACTTCTCAGAAGAAAAATTAATGGACGATAAATACAAAGTGGTAATAGAATACTTATACAAGCCAAATGACTTAACTCACTTTTTAAAAAATCTCATTATCTCTCACCAATATTATTGCTGCTGCTGATAAATTACTACCAGCCACTACTTCCTGTGTCTACTTGCCCGTGTATTTTTTGCTGCTCTTTGTGAGATGGAAAGAAGCTGGCCCTCACCATACTGAGAAAAATAATGAGGTTTTTATAGCTATCACCCGTACCGAACAGACATTCAAAAATGTATCCCAAATTTTCCATCGTATCTTTTTGAACAGTTATCAGAATACTCCCATCTGTCAGAACCCACAATTCCAGATTCACCATGAGGCTATCGCACTCTGCCCAAGCTGCCACAGAATCCTTTGCTATAGTTAATCAACAGTGGCTCATACTCTCTCTTCACCAATACGGCCAGCATTCTCTGATGTATAGGAAATGTTTCTTTGCCTTTGCCATTCAGTCCAAACTTTAGGGCATACACATGCATAATTGCTTCTATTAGAACTTAAAGGTAATATACGTTAAATGTGTTCAAATGAAATTCCAGGCAATGGACACAAAAGACCAGAGAACAGAAAATCCTATGACAGCAAACAGACAAATACGCCTCGGATTTTGCATACAATTCACAACTTTAAAATGGAAACAAAGCTTTTGTAAATAAGGAGGATAGGAGGGGCTGGAAGGAGGGGAGAGGAATGGGAAAAAAAGCAGCAGCAAGACATACCATGTACAGGTACAAATTCCCTATGATGGCAGTTACCACTATGTATATCTGAATTGTACCATTAAAATAAAATTGAAAAAAGAATAATCAAACTCATGAAACACACACACACAAATACCAGTTCCTCAATCTCTAATTCACTTGCCGGTACTCTCCCCAGGAACCGCACTGTCTTACTTATATTCTGTTTGTTGGTAGTCTTCTGATTACAAATACCATAAGTCACATTCCAAATGGTTCAAATTAAAAAAAAAAAAAAGGATTACCCCACACTGTGTGGAAAATCTCAGGAGTGAGAACACAGCCCCAGGAATAAATGCAAACAGAATCTCAGTGCCTCAGTATCTCCAGATTTCTCTGCTTTTCTATGCTTTGTTCTTTCCTTTCAGTCTGTAGAGAGACTCTCTCCACTTCTTCAGCTCGGGCAGTATGGTGCATGACTGACCGAAACTCCTGAAGTCATGTTATATAGCTTCAGGTGGTTCCACAGAAGCCTAATTTCCTTCCTCAGTTTTAGATCCAAAACTCCAAAGGATCAGTACCTTCGGTGCCGGGATTAGTCATATTCCCACCAATGAACCATTCACCAGAGGCAATATTGTGCCATGATCATGAGTTACTAAAATGTAAGTCATGATTTAATAACATAGGGCTATCACATCCATACAGACCTGTGCCTCTGTGTGTGTGTGTGTGTGTGTGTGTGTGTGTGTGTGTGTGTGTTTACTTGTGGAGATATTTGAGTTGAAAATAGTCTCATATCCCAAGAAAACGTGGAACATTTCTCAGAAATTCTATGATTAGTGCTGAGTTCTGGTAGACTGGGCAAGCAAGACTATGCCCATTACTCCTCCATAACAAGCAGATTTCTAAATCAGAGGTCAATCTCTTTCCCATTATTAAGGGTTGAGTATCTGTGACCCCATGACACACACATACACACAATTTCCCATGCTGGCGCTCTGGCTGTTGATGTGATAGTATTTGCCAGGGCTTTAGGAAGCAATTAAGTTTCATTTAGTCATAAAGATGGGCTTCTCATGACCAATTAGTGTCCATAATAAAAAAGGTACAGAGACCTCCATTCCCATGCCCAGACAGAGGGGAGAGGCCGTGAGAATGCTCAGTGAGAGGGTGGCTGCCCACGAGCCAGAAAAATGGACCGTCTCCAAAAACCACACCCCTCCCGAAACCAGTGGATCTCAGACTTCTTTTGTGGAACTGTAAAAGAAATGTCTATCGTTTGAGCCACTTGGTCTATGGCATTTTGTTACAGCTTCCTGAGCAAACTGTGGTGCCCATTGTAAGACTCCAGGAAATTCTTCACTCTTCACTCTTCATGGGACAATATCCATCTCCAAAGTCCTCAAGCCATAACACTTATTTGAATTTACTTGACAATTATTTGTTACTTCCTGTGATGCATGTAGAAATCTGAAATATGGGGTACTCAACAGATTTTCAGTTGCTAGGACACAATTCCACACACCCACTACTTAAAGGAGTAGAGGTTTAACTCGGCTCACAGTTCAGGGGATTCAGTCCATAGTCAACAAACTCCAAGGCGGAAACATCACAGTGGAAGGGTGTAGTGCACCAAATGGTGGCCAGGCAGCTGAGCAAGAGAATAGCGCTTGAAAGGAAAGAGCCAGGGAGCAGACATAGTACTCAAGGTCAGGACTTCACGACCCATTCACGCACCCAGAAGTGTGCTCCACCAAATTCCAGCTGACTTCCAAGCCAATCAAGTGGACACGATGAAGCTAACCTGCCATACAGAGGCAGTGAAGAAACAGTTTTTATCATGAACATCTGGCCTACAAATGAAGGCAGGCCCCTAGGCCAAATTTTGACCTAGCTTGCTAGGGAGGAAGGCCCACAAAACAGACAAGACAAACAAAAGAGTGATCTAATCTGCATGCTCATTAATGACTCCCAACTCTGCAAGTGAATTCACATTGGTTTACCGATGAAAAAGAGCCTGGAAAAATGCAGCAGAAATTCACCCTTACAGGTAGAGAAAAACTATATACAAAGACAGCAATGTTAGCCAGCATGTAAATTTATGATTATATTTATACCGATATTAATTTTAAAATTTAACTTTTCATCAAAGTAATGCATGAGTGGGTTTAAAGAATCAATTAGTTTTGCAAAGCTGCATATGAAAAAATCAGGTCCTAACCATTAACTCTCCACAGAAGCAAATACTTTTCACATTTTTTACCTAATTCTGTTGATAAATGACATGGTTATATAACCACCCATTGATTTTTCAGCTTTAGCTTTATCTACCGACTTTCTAGTATAGAAAATAAGAATTTAAATTTGTTGTATTACCTTGGTGCACTAACTCTCATAATTCTCTTTCTCACACACATACACGCATGCACGCACACAATGCACACCCCTACACACAAACATATATGCACATACACACTCCAGTCCATTTTTCTGCCATAATTTCTGCTAGAACAATACTAGGTATCAGTATTATTCTGACTGTATGTATTGTGATGACTGTTTTCCCACGAAATAGTTTTTTCCTGGTACTTTTAGTAACCAATTACACACACACACTCACACAGGCTTAATTCTCACAAGAATTCTGTAATTCTCATACTCACCCAGCAAATGGAAAGATGATGTTCATACACAAGGACTCAGCTCCAGAAACCACTTGTGGCCTTACCTGTGACTGCATGCTTACCCTCAATTGTGATCACTTTTCCTGACACCATTCTAACAGTCCTTACCTTAGTGTTTATCACGTATTTACTCAAAATTCCTCTCCTATTTTGCGATCCTCTCCGTTCAAACTCATCATGCCTTCCGTACATTTCGCCTTCTGGCCAGAGCTTCCTCCCTGGCTTCAGTCAAGACTGGGTGTTGTTGAAATACGTGAGTTTGTTGTATATTATTAATTTCAAAAAAATTATTATTTGTTCTTCTCTTAATACCTTCCTGTGCAGCAATCTTTACTTAATATGTTTGCTTTTACTTCTTGAGAATTTCACTTCTAAAAATTTCTTCTCCGGGAATCTTTTTTGTCAATGTCTTGTACTCTAAGTAACTACTTTGAAGGTAATGATACACAGTATGTATGTCTGTGTGTGGGTGTGTGTCTGTGATCTTGGGAAATCTACACTATATTTTGGACAACTGCTCCTTAATCTGTAATATGGGTACAAGGCACAGTGATATTATATAAGTGAATAGAGTTCTGGTGAAGATTAACCAGATAATAAAAGAAAAAAGACAGGCTGGTCCATTCAGTGTTGTTTCATTCCCTGTTCTTACAAAGTGTCAACTAAGTAAGCAGTAGATGTGGATTGTGTTATAGAATTTATAAACCAGGCAATTACTCGTATATTTCAGGTAGGTCTTTTTTTCTGCAAAGCCTTAATAGATTTATTTTGGCAAAGTATGTATCTTGAGTACACTTCAAATAATTTTAGATATGATTTCATGATTATTTTTTCATCCACGATTGAGATAATAGTCATCTTAAGTGATTAAGCAGTTGAAATGACAAGAGGAATCAGTGAGAGTGAGACTCCACTTGCCATAATACCATGTCTAATATCTGCTAGATAACTGTCAAGGTAATTAAAATCTAGGAATGAATGCCACAGTAAGTATCCAAGTCCTGACATTAATAAAGATCTGAGCCTATTGCCACAACATATTCAAAAGCTCTATTTTAAAGTTGCTTTATAATATAGCAAAGATTATAAGTATAATGATATTTTAAACCTTATTTTTCATTACAGCTTCCCTATGACATTGAGATAATTTAGAGTTGGGTGGTTTCCTTTTTCCAGGTACCGTATTTATCACTTCCAATCTGCAATCTGGAAATCAAAAGTATTCTTCTGTCAGGTTCTAACATTATAAGCAATTAAATATTGGAAATATAAACTTAGCTTAAAATTGTGTTGATGTGTAAGTTGGTCACAGCTGTCCAATGTCTGCAGCCAACAATAGTATGAGCAAACTCAAAGGGAAAGCAATCCAAAACGATTAAAGTGTAAAACAAATGGAATCTAAATCATTCAGTTATTAAACACAGAAGTACAATTTTAAATAAGCATTTTTGTCTGTAACTCATCTGGAGAAATACAAAAGTGAGATGGAAACACGATTCTGCTTCCACCCAAACTGCAAATCTCATCAAGAATAATAAAAGCAACTCTAACTCACAGGGAGTGTTGGATATATGCACATGTTAATTCACTGAATGGACATAAATGCTGTATTTTGCATAAATAATCACTGATTTTAAAAATGCAAATTGCTCATTGTTTTACTTAATTTGCGCAAAAACTAATGATTATTCTTGTGAGCCACTGACACTTTGAGTTTTCCATTCATGATATTATTTAGTTCTTACCTCAAATCTAGGAGTTACATATTGAGGCACAGAAAGTTCAAGCAATACACCCACCAAGTTTGTGGAGCGGTTGGCCAACGGCAAAGAAAAGATAAAAAGCCCTTAACAGCAGAACTCCAGTTACAGCTACCCCTGTCCTGTCTCAGTAGGCAGTCATAAGATACCAGTAATGCTGAAAACAACCCTTTTGATATAAGGCCCATTCATTCTTCCCACTAAGTCCACACCGTCCTATTTAAAAGACATCTATAGACCTCCATATCACCTCTTTATCTAAAGCTAAAGGACTCCATAAGCCAGAGAAAATGGATTTGCGACTGTAAACATACAATTTTAAACATAATGCAGATGTTCCCAAAAGTCTACAGATGCTAGATGATCCAGAAAAGACATTCTTTAGCTGATTCGCTGCTTAAATCCTATTTCCACATCCTCAAACCCGTAGACCACAATCTCTCACCCTGGAGTGAAAACTCAGCACCCCCCCCCCGCCCCGTCTCCCTTGACAGTGTAATTTGAACAGAGTAAATTCCTATCTGTATTCTCTTCCTCGCTTGGGTAAATTCTTTTGTAACACAGGTGCCGTCAGCCCTCGGTACGTGGTCTCACGGAGCAGTTCATATGATGAAAAAAATCATAAAGTCAAAATTTGGAGAGAATCGACTACCAATTCTTCACTTACTCCCTTCATATGAAGTGAAGACACAAAGAGATTAATATTCTAGGCAGCATTTTAAACAAAACTATTATGGTTTGCTTTGAGGAAATCGGTACATATGTTGTGTCTGTGGTGTGCAAGCATGCGTGTGCTCGCACGTGCATGTATGTACATGTGTGTTTGTGCATCTGCATGTGTATCTTGGTCTGTAGTTTGACAGATTCTGCTCACTTGACGTGAAAGCCCTGAGTTGACCCCGATGGCCACTCAGTGGTCACTTCATCTGGACATGAGGAGAGTTGCCACACACAGAGTGTCTGCCAATTAGAGTCCTTTATTAGCCGGCAGTCAAGGGTGGGCTTGTGCCCAAAGAAAATAACCTCGACCCTGATGCAAAGCACAGCAGGGTTTATATAGGCAAAAGCCACAATTACATCAGAGTCACAAGATTGTTATAGAATTGCTGATTTAGACACTTGTCAAGAAAAGCAATTTATCACTGGCAACACTAGGTACAGGCTGTTCTGCCCCACAGACGGTGGCTTCATGTGGGGCTTACAGAGAGTTAACAGTCCAGCAAAGTTCAGGTTCTCACAGAAGCCACCTGACAGGGGACAGCTACAACAAAATGGCTGCCAGGTTCCCATGGAGGCCATCTAACAAGGAAGAGCTTGGATAAAATGGAGGCACTTTGGGCATCACAGTTTCACCTGTTTGCCCCAATCCTAATGTCCTATTTGAAGACCAAAACAAGGCAGCTAGATAAAGGGAAACAAAATACAGCGATACCTAGGTTGGCAACAGCTCCAAGTTCCCAACTTCCCACTGATTGAACGGCGAAGTTTGAGAAATATTTCCTTGGTGTTTGTAACTTTGCTCTATAGCTGAACTGAAAATCTGACTTGAAAAAACCTGTTCTGGCCAACAGCACATTCAAACATTCCTCATTGTGCTTTTTTTGTTGTTGTTGGACCTTATCTGCGTAAAATATCATAACTGAACCGCCAAAGAAAGCGAGTGATACCAGCAGAGTGGGAACCACGACAGAGTTAATGAAATAAATCACTGTGAAATTTGTTAAAGTCCTGGAAAAATGAATTTAAAGTGTAATTTGGGGGCTGCAGAACTAATTATTTGGTTTTCCATTATTTCTTATAGGCAAAATATGCTCAGTTCTTGAACATTTTAGTATTCGAACATGAATTGATAATGAATGGAGTTCAACAACCAAGGCATCACTATATAGAAGTCTTGTCCAAACTGTCTACTAATCTACTAGTTTGAAAACATCTCTGAAGAAAATCTAAGGAAATATTTTGTGGTACCTGATCGTGGGTTATTATAGCAATAGTGGACTCACAACATAAAAGGATTATATTTTAATAAAACCATTACCAATTACTGCAGCTACAGTTTGTTAAGACACACGACATATATATTGAACACAATCAATAAAACTGAGATTCAGAAAATTTAAATAATAATCTAATAAGTCAAATTAATAGTGGTGGGGTCATTCAGAAGGCTGATTATACTGTTACTTATAATCATATATTGTTATCAAAACGACTTAAGTTTGAATCTCTGAGGTAATATCAACTTGTGAATTAATAAATGTAGTATTAGAGTTCTGTCAATAAGAGAAACAAATTTATATTGCTTCTAATTTTGAGTTACTTACTGCCCATTTGTAAAGAAAGGGAATAGAGCCACCAGCTATATATGTCAATATTTAAAAGCACTTAACACACTTTATTTTTATTTCTTTTTAAAAAATCTGTAGGAGTCAATTTTATTCTCCAATATTCACAGTGCACCATTCCAGAGTCAATTTCATATTTTAAAAAGCATTTTAGACTAAATAGCAATTTCTAGCAGCATTTAAAATTATTTATTGAATTCTACTAAATTTTATCCACAGCACATTGTGCCTGGCACATTATAGCACTTAGACTCTTGAGTATTTTTAAATACAGTAATTTTTCTCTCCAAATAGCTTTGTCTTGGTTGTGCAGCTGGCCTTCAAATAAAACGTGTGAGCTCTAGATGCAACTGACTAGCCGAAGGGCCAACCAGACAGGGTCCTACACCTCATATTTTAGACCAGTGGATGGAATGGACCAGTGTGTATAGTCAGGGCAGTTCAAAGGACAGACTGATCTCCGGATTAAAACAGGTATGATTTTTGAATCTCAATGTTTTACCTTTTGAATTGGACAGTACTGAACAATCAAGAGCAATAATAGGAAATTAGGCTGCTTTGTCTGATGAATTTGGATAATCGTAAGCATACAACTCAGTCTTTTATTAATATTGCTGTAAAGCAAACAGTCTGTAAACTAAGGGCTTAAAACATAATTATTTAATTTGCTTACATTCCACAAGTAAGCCAAATGTTTCCAGTAGTCAGGTTGGCTACCTTGGGCTGGATGATCCAGAATGGCTCACTCATACGTATGGCCTCCACTTGGGTGCATTTGGGAAAGATAAAATCTCCCTTCACACAGTCTTTCATTATCCAAGAATTTAGCTAAGGGTTATGCACAGGATCCTGAAATAGATCCCCCAAGTGGAAGTGGCTCAGCCCAGCAGTGATGTGTAATAATTTAACAATCCGCTTATGTCAGGGGTCCTTCATTTTACTGTCCAAATCAAGTCACATGGCCAACCAATAACTAGGTAAATAGACTTTCTTCAAAGGAACAGATTCAAAGAGTTTGCATTCATGTTTGCAGTTTCCAAGAGAGTGTTTCGTAGTATTAGTCAACACGAATACAAGTCACATAATGTACCCATGATACATTCTGTCATAGAAGAAATAAGTACCCGTTATTACTGTTCTTGTGGTTTACCAAAAATGCATTTGATCACTCTATGATGTGCCTGACGTTTGTAAGAAAAAGCTGCCCCTAAGTCTCTTTCAGTTACAATCGTTACTGTCCTTCAAGGCTCTCATTGTGCTTTGTGAGATTTACAGAGCCACCCCAACCCCTCTGGCTTGCTGAAATTTTTTTTTTAAGTTTCCGGCTATATCATAATCTATTACAAACCCTCAAGTATAGATCTTCATGAAGTCTTAATTTACGTATTTCATGACTTAAACTTTGAAACACCCTCTCTCCAGTTTGCTTTGTATCAGTTTTGAATGAAAAGATAGGTCATTATTTCTCAGTGTAATTAGGGATACCAATTATACAGATACACCTGACTTTTAGATTGTAAACAAGAAAACTAAGTCTCCTGCCCAGTCCTGCCTCCTTCATTTAAAGTCAGGGGTGATAGGAGTCTGTGGATATTTTTGCTACAAAGTTCTGGGTTTCTGTGATAACGCTAAGACTATTGCTGTGAGTACAGAAAGTTGTTTCACGTCTCTGAGTTTGTTTCCCACTTCCAAGTAGCAGATAAAACACACTTTATACAGTGTACAAAAAGCCTCTGGCAGAATAAAAATAACTGGTCCCAATATATATTGGTTCTTATCTCACACTTCATAACTCACAGTAGCACACCGATGTGTAATTGCTTAAACAATTCCTCTACTCTAAATGCACATACCGCCTTTCAGAACCTTCAGAAACTCTCTATCACTTCTTCATAATTGTCTCCTCCAAATTATCTTTCCACTTCCTCTATATTTTGAGCCAAAAATGTTGTTTTGCATTGCAATGTTGCAGGGTAGTGACTGTCTTAGATTCTGGGTATCCAGGACAAAGAACTGAAAAGCTCACAGATAAATAGAAGTGAAAGCCTAGATTTAGTAGTCAGGGTAGGAGCAGGTCTGTGAAAAGAGCCGGGTCCCCCAAAAAGCCAGGCATTGGAGCCTGCCTGTGGGCTCTACAGGGAGGGAGCCACTCTCGGGCTTGGAGCTACAATTCACTCCAGTCAGAGGCAAGCCTCCCCCTTTCTGTTTCAGGGAGCTTTTGTCCCTACATGGACTTTGAAAAACTGTCATGGCGTCCAAGGCCCCCTGGGGGATCAAAACCACAATGAAAATGAGATTATAATTGATTATAATTGAGCTGGGGTCACTTTTGTTTCTTTAGGGTATTCTGTAGCATATTCATTCCCAAGCATAGTTTAATCCTTACAAGTGGGTGCTCTTTGTTATTCCTAGAGAGACTGTCTTGGGCCCCCAGAAGCATATAGCGTGTGCACCCTCTTGTCTTCTCCTGCTGTGGTCCGGCTGCTAGAACTGGCCATTCTCTGTGGGTTTTGGACGGCCAGCTTCCTTTTTCTCCCTCTGCCCTTCAGGCTCCCTCCTTCCAAGAATTTCCTCTCTCTACCTCCTGCCTCACAGGAAAATAATATTCTGATAATCTACTTACTTCTGTAATTATGCTATCTACAAACTCTAGGAGGTTAATCCGGTTGTGAGGCAGGCTTGTCTTGAAACTGATATAGTCTAGAAGCAGTTAAGGAATGAGAAGTGTTGGGGAATTAACTATCCCGTGAAAGCAAAGAGAACACTAGAAAATAGAATTCTGGAAATTAACAAAGACTTGCAACAATCTGATGAGTTATTATTCAAGAACATGATTGAACTTTAGCAGGAACAGTACACACTCTAGTATTTTTACTTGCCTGAACACCAGCTCTCTGTCCTCATCTCTGGAGCGGCTTTGAAAGCCAATCCTGACAATCCTAGAAGCTGTGTAAACAGCACACGGGAAGTGGAAGGGCAGATCTGATAATGGACATCTGCGAAAGGCACATCACTAAATAACCAAAAGCCACATCACTACACAGCTGCCACTATGAAACCTGCATTATTCCACCAGTAACAACGCAAGTCGTAGGAGTTATTTTTATCTACCCTGACTCACGGTTCAGGGCACAGTCCTATCCCCAAGAACCTTGTTAAAAACAATGAGCGGAAACCATTCCATTATGGCAGTATTCCCAGCTGGGACAGCCAAAATGCTGCTCAAAAACCTTGAAAAGAAAACCCGAGCAAGCAGATGTCCATAGTGGATTGGGACAGTCCTAATACAGTCCTGGGAGTCCAGACTGTTCACATGTGAAAGGCTTTGAGCCAGCCCTGGAAGATTATAGAAGGCCCTCTGCTCTCATCATTGGCTCGCTTATCTTGCTCATCTTCGGTTAATGTGCAGCTCTGCACAGAAAAAGGGTCAGCTGAAGCGGCTGTAAACAGCTACAGTGTTAAAGTCATGCCCCAACACAACAGGAACCATTTAACAAAGACATGGTGTTTTACTGGTTCAAGAAATTCAAGAATTACTTTGTCAAATAGCAACTAAGGTAACAATCAGGCAAGAAAATAAAAAAAAAAAATTCATGTTTGGATGGAAGAAGTAAAACTATTTCTCGCTGCAGATGATATGATGTTATGCACAGAAAATTGTAGCGAGTCTACAAAAATAATGTTAGAAGCAATACTATCAGATGTACCAGGATAAATTAGTTCGGTAAGGTTGAAGTACACAAGATCAATTGCAAGAAATCAATTATGTTTTTACACATTACCATTAAACAACTTGAACAGAAACTTAAGAAAACAATTCAGCTTTAAATAAAATCAAATTTAAATAGATATTTGGGAATAATCTCAAGAAAATGAGTTCAAAACTTGTTCACTGAAAATTACGAACATCAGTTGAAAGAAATTAAAGAAGACTTGGAAAGTGAATAGGATTTTAGAAAGTAGTATTTTATAAGACGGCAATATCACTCAATTAGAACTACTAATGAATACCATTCTCATCAAAATCCAAGTTCAGATTTTTGCAGAAATTTTCAAGCTTTCTCTAACATTCACATGGAAATTTAAGGAACTGCAAAAAGGCAAAATAATCTTCAAAAACAGGAATGGAGTTGGAAAAGTTACACCTCTCAGTTTCAAAATTTATTATTAAGCTATGACAATCAAGACAATCAGATATTGGCATGAGGATAAAAACAGAGATATACAGAATAAAATTGAGAATCCAGCTAAAAATCTTTATTTCTTCAGTCAAGATTGATTTTCAACAAGAGATCCAAGACCATTCAGTGGAGAAAGAATTATCTTCTCACCAACTAATTCTGGGATAAATTTAAGTTCACTTTCAATAGAAAAACATTTACTTAGACCATCACCTCATTCTGTAAACAAAAATAACAAAAGAGGATCATATATCTAAACATTAAGCTCTCTACAGGTTTGTTATGTTGCAGCTAGTCAGATACAACACAGGCACAAGAAAAGAAAATATCTAATAAATCAAACTTTGTGAAAATTAAAAGCTTAAATGTAAAGGGCACCATGTGTAAGAGCAGCCCCTAGAATGGGATAAAACATTTGCAAATCATATATTTGAAAGTGAACTCACATCCAGAATGTGTGAGACATCTTCGACTTGACAATAACGAAAAAAATGACTCAATTAAAAAATGAGTAAGGATTTGAAGAAAGTGTTCTCTGAAGAAGATACATAAACAGCCAATATACAAATGAAGGACATTCAACATCATTAGCCATTAAAGATATAAATAAAAATCACTACAAATTACCACTTCAAGCACAACAGGATGCTTCCAATCAGAAAGATAGAGAATAACACGTTTTGGCAAGAATGTTGAAAATTACAACCCTCAAACACCTTGGTCTGAATATAAAATGGTTCAGTCACTTTGAAAATCAATTTGGCAGTCACTCAACAGAATAAACAGAGAGTTGTTCCACTCCTGCGTGTAGGCCCAAGAGAAAGCAAAACTTATGTTCACCCAAAAATATTAAAATATTTGTAAACAGCACTATTTATAATTGCATAATTCATAACAGACCAAAGTGGCAACAACCCAACCTTCTATCAACTAACGAATGAAAAAAAAAATAAAATAAAATGTTACTCTGCACCAAAAACTAAAGAACTAAAAATATAGTTACAACATACATGAAAACATCATATTAAAGAATCCAGTCACAAAAGGCCACATATTATATCATTCTATTTACAGGTAAGGTCCAACACATTCGAATTCACTGATACCAAAAACGCATTAGTGATTTCTGGTGCTGGAGGAAATGGCAATGAATGCTAATGGACACCAAGCATCTTACACTTGAAACCATTCAATTTTCAACCTGAAGGTAATTTTTTTGATATTTGAATCATATATCAATAAAGTTCTTCTCAAAAATAATAGTATAACTGTTTCTCTCCTACTCAGCTCCACTCTGGCAAATTTCAATCCTAAAGATATTTTATTTTATATACACTGATAATCTTTGTTCACATATTCATTTTCATGGGCATAATTGCTGTATATGTGCAAAGCTTCTAATTTTCCTTAATATCTGTTTTCTGTTGGTGAACAGTTACATGGTTTCTGGAACCTTTTTCTATATCATTTGAAGCCAGAACGAAAAATAATTTTGAGCATAAATTTTTGCAGACATATTTAAATATGAAAGAAAAGACATAAGTATGAAAATTACTTTTAATCAAGAATTTAGAGAATATTGCTTTCCTTAATTTCTGTGCTTTTTTTCCAATATTTTTTACTCTAAGGAAGCATTTATTTACTTTAGGAATCATGAATACCAAGTAGGTATTCTAAATAAACATCAAAAATTATATTTTCAGGATTCTGAGCATTCCAATCATTGAAAATATTATTTTTTGTGGTTGTATCAGTTATTCTAAATGGACATCTTTTGTTTCACGTTAAGACTTCCTCAAACTACACGTTCTAAAAAAATACTCTCTGACTATTCACCCCAAAATGATATATATGTTTTTCACTTTACGTAAAAGTAAAACAAAATTTCATAACAAAATAATGGGAAAAGTTAATACACTGTGTATCTTTTATCTTCAGAGTACAAGGCATAGACCAAAAAGATTCTAACAAAAAGGAAACAGATAATAACGTAAAATTTTCTTTTCAATGAATTTGGAGAAAGTAGTAGTATATTCTTGAGTTGGATGATATGCCCTCCTCCTACATGATCTCATTCTGATGCATACTTGTAAATCTTAAATTTAGGTGCTAATTTCCAAACTCTGGATTTGTAGGCATCTCTGCTAGGTCCAGACTTGCCTAACCAGGCTATAGTTTTACGTATATGCATGCCTGT
Organism: Hystrix cristata; assembly: GCA_004026905.1. NCBI lineage: Eukaryota > Metazoa > Chordata > Mammalia > Rodentia > Hystricidae > Hystrix > Hystrix cristata. The sequence continues at coordinate 33,930 of PVJO010007867.1, read as the reverse complement.
GTGTGGTACTGTGGATTGAACCCAGAGTCTTGGCACTGAGCTACATGCCCAGCCATTTGTTTAAATGTTGTTTTGAGATAGGATCCCACTTCTTAGCATAAATCAACTAAAATATAAACAGATAAAAACTCCTCAAGGGTCTCATCTTCTCCATTCCCATTGCAGCCTAGTGTAATAAAGGGCTCAGGAAATAGACTATTTTACATAGTATGCTAAACAGAAAAAAAAAAAGTGGAATGAAATTTGCCTGAGGAAACTTCCCTGCAAACGCCTTCTTCGGAATGGTTTAAATAATTTCTAAGTTTTAATACCACCCCAAGACTACCTAAAGTGACATTTCCTAATCTGTGCTTGGAATCATGTCTGCTAGTTCAGTTTTTGCAAACCTGAGAACTTAATTTGTGATTTTGCCAAAGGCTGCTCTGCACCTGGATCCTCCTGCCGCAGCCAGGAAAGGAGGCGAAAGGATGCATCCTGGCAGGGCTCAGGCCAGCAGGTGGGAGCACAGAGGGTCCCCGCTGCACACCAAAATGTTCACCCTTCTCTCTCTGTCTTTTGGGAGCCAATTACTATATATTTAAGCACTGATACTGATATCAGATGGTTTCAACCACTCTTTGTAAGTTTTAATGACTGAATAATAACCACCTCAGGGTACAGATTAATAAGATTTTGGATATAGTATTATTATTTTTTTCGGGTGCTGGGGATAGAACTCAGGGCCTTGGGGTTGTTAGGCAAGCACTCTACAACTTGAGCTAAATGCCCAGCCCTGTATTAGTCTTTAAATGATACAGAGTTATAAGCATTACACCAGAATTCATTCAGTAATTCCTCTAAAATTCCACAGATCAATTTCTCTGTGTTGTACATCCTTGAAAATAAACAAAAGTATTTGGTCTCTTTCTTTGAAGGGACAAACATTATCAAAATTCATCACATTGCATGAATCTTATCACAGATACACTTAGCACTTTAAATTCCTTACGACACTCTCATATGCAGTATTTCATGAGGCTTTCACAGCAATTTAGTGTGGTAGGAAAACAGCAATCCTTTCTCTTACTAGGAAGAATTTGCTTACTGAGGATGTAAAGTATCACACTTAAGCTTACAAACCATGAGAATTTTGTACTACTGTGGAAACAGCCCTGTTCTTTCTCTGCTAGAGAAGACTCATTTCAAGAGAGGAAAATCCATTTTCACGTGACACTTTAACATCCGCCTGTTCAAGAAAAGATCATAGAGAAAAAAGATTAAAGACAGAAAACCACGCAGTGCTAAAAATCATCCTCTTTTGTACAAGTTCTATCTTCCATATCTAACTCAGTCATGACTGCATTTATTTCTTGCCATTATAACTGATTCATTTTTGTTTCCCATCAAGAGCAAACATATAAATGCCATATATATGGAACAGAAGAGATAAGTATTAAAATACAAGCTTGTCCATCTATTATGCAAACTTCAGTCATTGATGTACCTTCTCTTTTCCTTGATATACGTATTTTGGAAAGAAGACCATAATATCTATGGGAAATTTTGTGATTTCATATGACTCACTGAACAAGTCATAGCTATTCACTTGAGATTTCCCCTAATTTCATTTCTTTCTGTCTCCTCCTTTCACTTTAAATTTATAGTAGATTTATTTTTGTATTTTGAAGTCCACAGACGCTTACTATGTATAAAAGTAGGACATTCTGATCATCAGAGGGGCACTATTTTGGTAAAATCACCTTTCTGATAATGTAGGAAATTCAATTAAAGGCAAGGCAATAAAAATATATACTTCGTATGAAAATTTTCAGACATTTCAGTCTTAGAATTTTTTGATGCTTGAAAATAAACCTCATGATTAGAAGCACAACTATTGCATATCAATGTCACAAACCTGACAGCTACACAAAGGATGAGAACGCAAGTGTTATACTCACATGATCTCAATGTGGTAGAAATACTGACTTGGGTTTGTATTGCGTCTCAATCATCTGTGCAGATTTTCTTGAGACAATTTAGTCGTCCCCTAGCTCCAGCTACATCTTCTGAAACTAGAAGTCTGATTTTAGATGCAGATCACTATTAAGAGTTGCTAGTACTAATTTGGTGAAGAGTCAGGAGGATTGAGAAAATTCAGTAATAGTCCTAGAAGGTCTCATAAAACTCCTTCCTGGCCACCGCTCTGCAGAACAAAACTAGTCACAATATAGAAATGGAAACTGCTTTTACCCCTCCACTACTAGGGGATGAACCCAGCAGCACCTTTACACTGAGCTGCAACCCTAGCCGTGTTTGTTGGGTTTTGTTTGGGTTTTTTTGTTTGTTTGTTTGCTTTGAGACAAGATCTTTCTAATTGGCCACATTTCCCAGGCTGAGCTCAAAGTTGCAGTCCCCCCACCTCAGCCCCCCAGAGTAGCCGGGAAGCAGGTTCTCGTGCGCTGGGAACCTGAAACAGGTTCCTGGCACAGATTCACCTTGCGGAAATCGCAGCACCCATTGCAAAGCTCATCTTAATTCGTGCCTCAGATCTGGTGAGGCCAGGATCCGCTAAAATGTCTCAGAGCAATGTTCCTAGGTGGTCTCCATGCAGACTCACTAGGGTTGAATTGTCAAAGTTTTCGTCTTTAATGATTATTACTTATTGCTTTGTATTTAGTTAAATTTCCTGCTTTAACTGCAAAAGATATTTTCAACCAGAAAATGCCTCTCTGATGTTACTAAGGTACTATTCTAGTATAATATTTTATTTTATTTTATTTTATTTTGTTATAATATTTTATATTTAGTGACTTTTTTGCTTATAGCACAAATGCCAAAGGAAATCATACTGATGATTCCTTAAATACTCAAAGTAACCAAATAAAAATAATTTTAAAAGAGTATCCATAAAATGTTTCTAATTTATGGACTTTTTATATAGGAGTAACTATTTTACCAGTAAATGTTATTTTTGGAAAACACAGGTAAAGAACAGAAATTGAATACACCAAATGTTACAGTTATTCTATTCCACTCATTAAGCATGGCCTTAGTACATTGCCTCTTATTAAGAAAGTCACACACAAATCCATTAAAAAATGAAACAGCCCGGGGTTTAATGCAAGTTAAGTAAATTAATTTCAAGCCACAAAATTCCAGTGAATTTATTATCTGTTGAGGTTATATGAGCAATCCACTGTGATAACGCCAAAAAATAAATTAGACATGCACCCTGATTCGTTCCAAGGTCTATTATCATACCTGGAAGAAGAGAAATTGGTAAACTACTCAAGCTTAGTAAAATAATTGTTATAAAGTTTAATAGTGTCAATAATCTTCTTACTGAGGGCCAGTAAGGAAGAATCATTGGATACCTTCTATTCCATGGAGGCTAAAAACAAGGAAATGTGGTTCTGAATGATACCAACCATGCAGAATGGGAGTTCTACTACCCATGAGAAGTTCTCTTTGACATCCTCTGGGAACATTCTGTAAATGCCTAGATCATCATGTAAGGATCCCTGAGTCTCTGAGCACTCTCATGAGAAGTTACCACCCGGTCCTAAGACATGCAGCAAGACCTGATAAAGTGTAGGCCAGCTACTCAGTCACCTTGGATCAGCCTCAGGAGTTGTACAACCAAAGAAGCCCTCTCCCCACTGGGGCATGGGAATCAAAAGTGTGATGGGTAAGGAGTGGCTGTCTTTCTGAAAGAGATTTGTGGAAATTTTTACTCTTTAAATTGCACAGAACTCTATGACCTTGTTGAAAGAAATGTTCATTTACAAATCCGTTATTGTTAAAATAGTCATATTTTTGTAACATACTTGTAAAGGTTTCATCGTGACTCCACTACCCTCTGATTCAAGTCTACTTTGGCATACAAGCATCACAGATGGAAGAGAAATTCTTTCATTAAAAAGATTTATCAAGATTAGTGACTACTGTATTTATTTGTGTTATTATTCAGCAACACAAAAAACTTGAGAGGGAAGAGAATACACTGATACAAGACAGATATTTAGCCTAAAACTTTATTACTTATTTCCCTTACATATTTTGTTTTCAAAAATACTTTCAAGTATATCTTACTATCTGAACTATAGGCATGAAGTTTCTCTTGTAGCCATGGAACTCTGGATGTTACATGACATGTGTTAATATCTTATTACTTCTAGAGAAAATACCTGTGCATATGAACCACTGTGTTGTATAGAGATCCTTACAAGCATTATCATTTAAAAATAATGAAGTTCTCAAATATTTAAGTCTTTCGCTTTGTGTTGCAGTAAGGGAACTAGTCAGAATATTAATCATATTCAGTGGAAGAATCATATATATAGACAGATACATAGATAGGTTACCCTTCCTTCATTTGTCATGTAAAAATTGCAAGAATATGTAGATAAATTTCCTCTCTAGTATTATTTACATTGTAGAGATGAAGATGTATACATACATGCTTATTTCTTTTAAAACACACAAGCATATACACAAACACAAATATTTTACTTTTATTTTACTTTCCCATCACATCTTGTAAAGCTTTCTCTTTATTTTCTGGACGTAATACGTACACAGGAACAACTTTGTGTTTCAGCACGAAGTGTGATTAAAAACAGTGTAGGTGTTTAAATTTTAAAAAGAGTTACTACAGTGAAGGACACATTCCTATTAATTTCCTTCAGATCCTTTCTCTCCATTGAAACACACTTAGCCCATTGTTTTTGCCACTTCCTGCAGCAGCTCTGGAGTCCTCTTTCCTGAGAGTCTTTAGAGGTTCTGTCCTGGCTGCCTCGATGTCCTGAATTGACTCAAAACATTTACTTTTGATGTTTATTTTGATCTGCGGAAAGAATTGAAGTTGCAGAGTACCAGATACTATAAATACAGTGGATGAGAAAACAGTATAATGTCTTTCTTTGACAGAAATCACCATAAATATTTTGAATTAGTTCAGCCACAATGCCCTAAAGCTAACACTAACCCTAAATCATGGAACCCTAACACTAATCTTAACCCTAACTCATGAGAGAAGTCATCCATAACTGCTTCAGTAAGTGGCAAGAAGACCAGGATTTATGTTTTAAGCTGGGGGTGGAGGAGAGTATTTTGAGAGGAATTAATTGTAAAGTGACCTTTTTTGTAATAATTTATATTTTTATTTAAACAGTCACTTTACATTTTGGTCACAGTATGTAAGGAAATCTACTGATAAATGGTGCCTTTAGAAAAATACTTGAATTTGCTTTTCAGAAAGATAAAGAAAAGGAAGTTTTTTAAGCCGTTGAGAGTCAAGAAAAAGTCTTTTTTAGATAAAATATCAGTACACAGGTAAGTTATAACATAAGAACCAAAAAGAGAATAAAGAGAGACCAAAGATCAATAACATTAATTCAAGGACAAATCACATTATGCAAAATATAAGCAATCTTAGATAGTATGGATATTACCACGAGGAATTTTGATTTTTAATATAATGTCAAACGAATTATGTTTTCAATAAATATTTTAAATAGTTTGTACACTCATTTAAAAAGAGGAAAGATCAGTGAATTAATACCCAGGATCTACTAAAACATAGCTCCTTATTATGTGCTATAGCTATAAACATGAACATATCATTCCTTCCTTTTCATTCAGTGTTGTAGAAGATTGTTTTATTCCTAATCTTGTGAGAATTGGATTGAGTATTCCTCACATAAACACAGCACATATTTTAAAAGGGGCTGGGACATTCTGATAAATAATGCAGACCACATCTTCATCATTATGTGAATTATATTCTAACGGAAGAGGCAGACATAAACAACTAAACAAACGAACAACGAAGTTGCAAATCCTGGTAGATTTTATGAGGCAAACACGCAGGGTGATGGAGTATACGGCATTACTCATACTCCATCCTCAATGAGCACACTTCTAATTTGTGTAGATTTTAGTTGCAAGGTTTAAATATGATCAGAACCCCCACTCCATGCTTCAGGTCTGTTATCATGGTGTAGTTAGAACAATTATATAAAGCAAAAACTGTGCTGCTCCCTCTTGGGTGCATGAGTCACTGTATAAATGACAGATGTGCATCGTGATTAGTGGCACCGAAATAGAATTAATCAGACTTATAGGAAAATAGCTGAGCATGGAAATCTGGGCACTGAATTCCTTGAAGGCGTCTATACATGCGGCCAGAGAATTTAGCGGAGGCAAAATATTCACAGACAGAACAGCGGTGCTGATGAAAAAGACAGAGGAAAAAAGAGAAGACAAAAAAGATAGAGACTTCCCAGAGGAAGTGATGCTGACCAAAAATATTTCAAAATGCAGCAAATATAGATGAGAGTGTGATGGAAACTGATAAAATCTAGAAAAGAGCACACTAATTTCCCAAAGCATGGGAAACAGGCTTGTGCTGTTTTGTGAATTACAAAAAAGGAAAAAGAGAACTTTGACCAAATTATTTTTGACATTTTTAGATGAGACACTTTGTAAACGTTTTTAATATTTTAAGTTATAGTGTACTAAGTAAATATATTTTTCATAATTTTTTATTTCTCCATGTATCTAGATTGAAACTAAGGGAATTTTTAATGTCTAGACAAATTCTTTTATAAATCACTCAACAATTATAATTTTTCCATTGATTATTAAAGCTTTGTCTTTTAGGGGAGAGAGAAGGTGACAACATGATCATAAGAAGCAGTAACTGACCGTTACTGTTGTTCTTCTTGTGGTCCCTCTCATTTAAAAATATTTTATAAGCTCCAGGTTCCAGAAAGAAAAAGATTGTCATCTGTTAGTTCACTGATGGATTCTAAGGCCTGATAGTTCTAACATGTATTTTTAAGTCTGTTTTTAGATTAGTGAGGGAGAGAGAAAAGAAGGGTACATGGTAATTAAAAATTAACCAGGTAGTTGGATCTTTGCCAAATCTGGATTTCACTTGAATGAATGGAAAGTCAGTGAAGGATTTAAGGAGGAGATTAACATAATCTGATTTATGTTCAGAAAGATTATTTTGGCTTTTCTTTAGATAATTAAGGAAATGTGAACAGAGCGCAAGAAACAAAGGTTAGTGTAGTGGCCCAGGGGAGAGAGCAGTGGTTCGATTCAGCCTGGTAAAAGTGCAGAAATGGAAGAGTGAAGGATGGGGAATTTTGCAGCAAAATTCCAAGAGACTTTCATATAGGTTGAATGTGCAAGCCAAACAGAAAGAAGAATCAAAGAATCTTGGGAATAACAAGACTGAGAGAAATGGAGTGGATCAAAATGTCAGTTTTATCCGCCCGAGGCTTGAAATAAGAGTAAGACCCTCAAATGGAGATATCAACAATGACATTATCAACTCAAACACTATTGAGTAATTCAATGATAGGAAGTCAGAACAGTCCATGAGATTTTTGTAAGCCTGAAGATTTTAGTTGACCTTGACAAAAAAATAATAAGAAAACAGTTTAAGGTAAATGGTATGGATTAAGCCTGAAGTAATTTAAATTTAGTGTAATAAATGATTGAGTTGATTTTAGTCCATTATCTTACTGGGAGTTTTCTGTTTATATCATTAGTGCATCAAACTTTGGTTGCTTTATTCCTGCCATGTTCTGTATTAGCTATTTTTACGTTAAGTAGTATTAGAATTACAGGGAAATTATTAAAATACTACAGAGAATTCTCACGTATCTGATAGTTTTCACTGTTAGTAGCATCTTGCATTAGTATGATATACTTAAGAAAACACTATTTTCACATCATCAACTAAAATTGATAGTTTATTCAAATTCCCTTCGTTTTTTGTCTAATATTCCCCCCACCTTTTCTTATAGGATCATATCCAGCAAACTTCATTATATTTAATCGTCATATTCCGTAAGATTTTGGCTGTAACAGTGTTACAGGTTTAGTTTTTCTATGACCTTGACAGTTTAGAGGAATGTGAGTTAGGCACTTCGTAGATGGCAGCTTCGTAGATGGATTCATCTGACGTTTTTCTCATGGTTTAGATGGTCATTAGGTAGGAAACATTCTGTACACATAACTTATCACAATTGCTCTCAGTCTTGGTGATGTAGAACATGTAGACCTGTTTGTCAGTTTTCTGCACTGTAATATTAAATCTATCTTCCTGAAACTTTTTTATATCTCAGTACTATTCCATTATAAGGTTATACCATAGTTTACTTACTAACCTAAAGTAGGACATATTGGCTACCTCGATGCTCAGGAAATAGAAATAAACCTTCATATGTAGGTTTTTGTGTATATCAAAGTTTTCACATCAACTGGTTATATACTAAGGAGCAAGTTTGCTGGATCGTATATGATACAACATTAGTTTTGTAAAAGCTGTCAAACATTTTCTAAAGTTGCCATATTATTTAATATTCTCATTGGCAATGAAGAGAACTCCTAAAGCTTCATATCCTTATCAGACATTAATATTGTAATTTTGGCTGGGGATTTAGTTCAGTGGTAGAGGGCTTGCCTAGCAAGCATGAGGTCCTGAGTTTGATCCGCAGCTGCCCTCCACAAAAAAAGCACATAATTTGTGGAATTAATCTATTCTCATATTTTTATTTGTGATTTCCTAAAAAATTATATTGAGCATCTTCTCAAATGTTTATTTAACATCCATATATCTTTTTGGAGGATCTATTCAGGATCTATTCTAGATATGTTTTACAAATATTTCTCCAAGTAGGTGGTTTATCTTTTCTCGCTTTTAAGAGGCTTTTGCAGAGCCAAATTTTCATTTATCTTTTTGTGTGCCCTATCAAAACTTGTTGCTCTATCAAAAACTTAACTACCAATCTGAAATTTACTAATCTCAAGATCAGTGACTTTTGTGTACTATGTTTTTGTTGCTCATTAAAAACTTAGCTACCAACCTGAAATTCACTAATGTCAAGATTTCCTCTTGTTTTAAGAAGTCTTAAAATTGTTCATATGGTATTAATCCTCTTACCCTTTGCAAGGTAACTTTGTGAAAATCCTAAATCCAGTCTTAGGGGGGTTTTTGGTTTTGTGTGTTTAGCACATAGTCTTGTGATGATTTCTCGGTCAATTTTATAAAAGACTGCCCTTTTGTCATTGCATAGCCTTGGATCCCAAATCAGTTAACTCTATTTGTGTTAATCTATTTCTCACTACCCATTTGGGGCCATTTGTATGTTCATTATTTGCCCGTGTATTTTTTGGCAACACCACGGTATCTCAAACACTATAGTTTTGTAAGTTGGGAAATTGATGCCGAAACAATACTGAGCAGTCAAATCTATGAGTATAAGCCACCTCTCCATTTATTTGTCTTCTTCTCTCACAACTGTCGACAGATAGCTTCTGTACATTATTGTAGTTCATTATTTTTGCTTCTATTATAATTCACGTACATTAAATTATTCAGTTCCCATTGTTATTGATTTGTTCCTATTCATAAGGAAAAAGCCATCTGCTAACTGAAAATATGTACTAAATTAGATGTTTATTTATGAGCATTTCTTTAAAAATAACTGCCTTTGTCACGTTTGGCTTGGATGTGCTGTCAAGGATCTCTATTTATTGATATGGAAAGCAATGTCGTAATTGTTCAATAAAATAGTAACAGCGTTTAGTAAGTCTCAATTTCCTACAAATTACAAGCATGTGCAATTATAAAAGCATGACAGAAAAAATTCCAGCAGATCAACAAATGATATTTCAGAGTAGTCTATGGCTGATATCTTCCTTTGAGCTTTATCATAATTTGCAATTATTCTACACCGAGAAGCATCATTGTACAATACAAAGAAAGCCACAAGAAATATCTCATACACTGGCATCAAAAATGACATGGATTTTTTTTTTTAACCAAGAACATGTATTGGTACATTGTATACATAATGATCATAATCAACATGGTTATTTTGTACCTGTACATGATACATCTTGGTTTTTCCCCCCTCTTCCCCCCTTAAAAACAAACAAACAAAAAAAGATGATGCCAGCTAGGGTCAGAAGCAAATATTTCCCCTTTACTAGACTATTTGTAAAACATATACATAGAAGAAAAATCAATATTTTTAAAGCAACACTATAAGTGATATGATGGCTGCTTACCTGCTTTGCCCATTCTGGAAGAATTTTAAGTTCAATGATAAGATAAGGTGTTCCCAATAAAGCTATTTGTGTATAACAACAACAACAAAAAAATGACATGGATTAAAATTTTTCGTGTCACAACTCTGAGACATTTAAGGTGTGATCATCCTATAACTGAATTTCTATGGCAGAAAAATGTGAGCGGAAATCCTGACATGATCATAATGTTGCAGTCTTGATAGCAAATGATTTAGTTTGATTTGTTGTTGTACCATCACCAATTTGTGGATTTATGACACTACTCAAATTACTAAACCTCAGTGAATTTGATTAGCTTGGGAACAGACACAGGCTAAAATTTCTGGATGGTTAATTCTTCTCTCAAAGGTATATACAGCTTATGCTATGAGATCATTTGCATATGCAGAGAATGTAACCATTAAGGTAGTGAATATTCACAATGTGAAATTCCCAGGAAAGAACATGCCAACATTATTTAACACTTCTGCCAAATATCAGCTTAGCATATTCCCTAAAATGAGGCACTTCTTCTCTACCTTGTTTGTGTTTGCAAATGGAGAATGAATTACTGCCAGTCATCCAAGCAGTAAACACACACATGCATAAACACGTACACACATCCTTTAAAACCAAATAATGTGCCATTATTACGTAAATATTTCTACGAACTTCAAGATGTTTTGTGGGGTTTATAAGAGTCAGGTACACAAAAGGAATGTGTTCTTTTTAGGTGTCTTAGTTACTTTCTCATTGCTGGGACGCAATAGCTGATATCCACAACTCTAAGGAAGAACACTTTATTATGGCTCACAGTTTGTGGAGTTTCAGCCCATCGTCAGCTAGTTGCAAGGCAGGGCGGCATGACAGAGGAGAAACAGCCCCTGGCATGGAGGCAGGAAGTAGAGAGACAGTGAGGGAGGAGGAGGGAGACGGACCCTTCCGGGTCATGCCCTGGTGATCCACCTCTTCCTACCAGGCTTCACCTCCCAACACCACAGCTAGTTATGAACTCATCAGTGGACTAATCTAATGATGAGTATCATGCCCCATGATCTCACCACCTCCCTGAAGCCCCACCTATGAGTGCATGAGGCTTTGGAGGGACATCTAGGTATGAACCATGACAATTCTGTAATTCTGACAAGTATTCAAGAAAACCCCACCCCAATATAAAACACAGTATTTCCATCACTACACACAAAACTGTTTCTTGGCCTATTTATGGTACACATACCATGCTTCTCATAACTAAACTAGTCTACCCCACTAGTTGTTCCTTTCCCCGAACTCCATGTGTATTGAACTGTATCATTTATCACTTTATTACCTCTGTGTACAGCTTTTTTCACTTTATATATAGATTCTGACCATCAAGGTTGTACAGGCACCGACAACTAGTCTCTTCATTACACTCTGAAAGATGCATAGTTCAGACAACGGGGCAAGAGGCTCCTGACGAACACATTTGAATGCTCTTCAGACTCCAGAGTGCAACTTGGAAGGCGACAACAGCCCCCAGTGTGGGTCCCACAAAGTGTTTGGAAGGCAGCAAGGAAAGGGCAGCACCCTTCCGGAGTGCTTATTCTAGACTTATACTGGGAGGCAACATTACATAGTCATAGGAGTTGAGAACTACTCCAAATCCTGACACGATTTAAATTTAAAAACTGAATCTGAAACATTTGCAATTATACTTTATTAATTCCCCAAAGAGGAAAGTTTTCTATGGAAAGATAACCAAAAATAAATAATATGTACGATTCTTTGCTGATTCAGGAATTAAAAAAAAATCACTGTCAACACTAAAAATATAATTTTTGAATTTCCATTATGCACATATGGATGAATTTAAAAGATGAAAACCAAGTAATGGAAGTTTATAGGCAGGTGGCACTCACAGCTGTCTTTATCTAATCCTGGATCTACCTTTATCTCTGCTGTATATATTTTTCTCAGCAGTCATGAAAATAGCAGTGGACAGAACTGAAGATCCATCAAGTCAGTTAACTAGCTTAACGTTACTAAAATATCAAAAACCCAAATTAGAGTTCAAGTTCAGCTCTATCACGTTCCAAAGCCAAGATTAATACCATAATAGTATGATATTATTTCTTTCTAGATATTTGTTTGTCAGAAAACATTACAAAACACGGTGCATGTAGGGCAAAATAGAGCAGGAGGAATTAATGCTAAAGGGATTGGTTGGAGATAAAAAGTTGGAAATCCTTCCCCAAATACTGGCTTCCCCTTCATCAAAAATGTGCCAACAGAAGTGGGAAAAGGAAATGCCTAATACTCACCTAGTCACGGGATAGCATTCTGGGTAAAGGAGTGATGTGTGTATTGATTGCCTAGTCAGAGAATGCACTCACATTTTAACCTTCGTTTAGGAAATAATCTATTCTTTTTTCATAAAATGACTTCTTATTCTTCCTCTTTGGACTACCATGGAAAAAGACTGCTGTAAATTATGTTGGGTATTAAAGGTTAAAACTTTTCCTTCCCGATAGCAAAAGCAGTTCTAGGCAACAAAAGCAAATCCCTAGGTCAGTCTCTGACCTAGAACTATATTACAAAGCTGCTGTAATAAAAACATCATGGTACTGACACAAAAACAGACTCCAGGACTAATGGAACAGATTAGAAGGTGAAGAAACATCCCCAAACACTCTCGGTCACCTTATCTTTGACAAAGAGGCCAAACAACCTCACTGGAAGAAAGACATCTCTTTAATAAATGGTGCTGGAAAAACTGGCTCTCCACATGCCGAAGGTTAAAACTAGACCCGTATCCTTCCCCATGCACTAAGCTAAAATCAAAGTGGATCAAAGATCTAAATATTAAAACAGAAGCACTAAATCTATTGGGAGATAGAATAGGTCGAACTCTTGAAGATATACATGTATGCAAAGACTTTATGAACAAATCCCCAGTTGCCCAGGAAATAGCACAAGGAATCAACAACTGGGATCTAAACTTATTAAAAAGCTTTTCCACAGCAAAAGAAACTACCAACAGAGGGAAGAGACAACCCACACAGTGGGAAAAACTTTTGCCAGCTATTCTTCTGACAAAAGACTAACATCTTGAATATGTAAAGAACTCAAAAAAATCAGACCCACCAAATCTAAAGAACCAACACAAAAGTGAGCAACTGAAATGGATAGACACTTCTCAGATGAAGAAGTAGAAACAGCAGATAGACACACGAAAAAATGTTCGACATCACTGGTCATTCTAGAGATGCAAATTAAAACAACCCTGAGATTCCACCTCACTCCACAAAGAACGGCTATTATTAACAAATCAGCCAATAACAAATGCTGGAGGGGCTGTGGAGAAAAAGGAACCCTTCTCCACTGTTGGTGGGAATGTAGACTAGTGCAACCACTATGGAAATCAGTGTGGAGATTCCTCAGGGAACTAGGACTAAAGATTCCATTTGACCCAGATATTCCCCTTCTTGGTATCTTCCCAAAAGAATTAAAAGCATCATACTGCAGCGATATATGCCCACCCGTGTTTATAGGGGCACAGTTTGTAATAGCTAAATCTTGGAAACAGCCCAAATGCCCATCAACCATGGAATGGATAAAGAAAATATGTTTTTTTTTTTTTAAATACAATGGAGTACTACTCTATCATAAAGAACGATAAGCCTGAGATATTTCTAGGTAAATGGACGCATCTTGAGACCATACTCTTAAGTGAAATAAATCAGACACACATGTTTAAATACCACATTGTTTCTCTGGTGTGAGAAACTGAAAGTGTAAATAAAGACTAAAATGTATTATATTGGGAAAGGGAAGAAAATGTCCAAATGGGAAAGGGAACAAGGGAGGGGGAAAGGAACAGAGGGACAAGAGAAATAAGAAATGGAAGGAAAAAATAGAAACAAAGCTTTCATAAATAAGGAGGGAGGAGGGGGTTAAGGGAGGGGAGGGGAATAGGAAAAAAAGAAGCAACAAGATATACCATGTACAGGTACAAATCCCCTATGATGAATGTTACCACTATGTACATCTAAAATGTACCATTAAAATAAAATAAATTAAATTAAAAAAACCTTTCCTTTCTGTATGCTATATCCATAATTACAATAGACTGGCATGCTTTTATATTTATATTTTGTTGCAAATAGCATATTTTCATCTTAAAGTCTATTATTACGTTTGGCAAAATTGAAAAAGAGTGTTTTGGAAGTTTGGATTTAGTGAGCTATGGAGCCCTCAGGAACTGTAAAATGCATTCTAAAAAAAACAATTTCATGTAGCATTGAATCGCAGTCATGCCCTTGAGAACCATTTCTCTATCAGTCTGGGGAACAATACAACTACTTTATTTAAAATAAATAATAATCTTTCTTTTCAATTAAAATAGCCTGTCTATGCTCCAAAATATTAAATACATTAAATTATAAGGATTTGTTACTTCAAATGCCAATCTGTTTACAACTATTCTGTGTAGAGCAATATTATGAATATTTACCTTTTCAATTTAATTTCACATGTTTAGAATATTTTCTTTTGTATAATATTTATTTGTATGTTTAGACAAATGTGAAATGTGAAAGGGTACTTACCAATCAAAATAATTTTTCAAAAGTACAATCACAAAATAGAATTTGATTTTAATTAACCTTTTATGAATTTCATATTTCAGAATTTATTCTCTATGTTATTACATAAAGAGGTTACTAAGAATGTAAATTAAATAAGATAGAGGTAAACAGAACTTTATCTATACCTACACCAGCATGTACTAGTTCATAATATGGCTGAATTTCTCATATGCTTCTTATTTTATGAAATAAGTCAATGTGCCCTTTGAAATAATGTTATTTTTCTATAATAGTGTGCATCTGAAATATATAATACATGTTCATCTTTCATATTGGATCCATTAGCTATAAACCTGTGTTTCCTGGATTCTTCTACCTGAAGTTATGGGTTAACTTTGATAAAAACATCCCCTCTTGAAAAATAAATTGATAACGTTAAGACAATTGAGAATTAGGGTAAGTTCCTCTTCTATTCTTTCCCATGAAATCTGAAATACTTTTTCTAAAGGGCTCATGGAGAAATCCACTGCCCATTCAACAATGAAAGCAATACTAAAATTAAAGATTCATTCTCTTACAATGACATTAAACTCCGGCTTGGAATCTTCTCAAAGGAAAGGTTTTTATAGTGGAAGACATTGCGAAAAGTTGTCTATAACATTCAGCTGCTATTTTAAGGCAGGGTTAAAAGGCAAGGGGGAAAATACAAGCATAGAGACAATTTAATATTTTCTTTGGAATGTACAATCGTGTGCTCTCCTAAGAGAATATCGATCTTCAGGGAGTTAACGAATAACTCAAAGACGGGTACTCTGAGAGGCAAGGTCCTAAGCAAGGTTCAGGACAGAGAAAAGATAATGACATTCTTCAGGCAGAAGGTGTGGCAATGACTGGGGTTTCTTTGATGTATAGTCTCGTCCCAGGACTTCAAGAGCATCTGCCAGGTCTTGGGTCTGCTCCTGGTCATGACTCTACTGAGAGAAAATGCTAAAAGAGTTTGGGGGTTCACATTTGAGTTCCTAGGTCAGTAAGATTAAGACCCAAACCTCCAATTTCAGGAGGAGGACAGGCACCCTGGTGAGGTACCCTGGGAAGTCAGGTAATAGTTATGAGGACATAGGCAGATGGCATTTGCTAATTTCTTCAATGAAGAACAATTCCCTGGAGAGTTGAGGTCATAGACTAGTTAAAATTTTTCTATTTGGTGTTTTTATGCTATACCCAGTGTCTTGAATTTGAGAGCAGAGAAACTATGCACACTCCAGAAGACGATGTGTTTAGCAGACAGTGATGATGTAAGGGGGTGCCAGAGGCAAAGAATTTGGATGGGAAGATGCAGAAATGAAGCAGGGCTGGCAGTGAGATGCAAACTCCAGGCTGGAAATGGTGAGTGGAACCAAATTACAAGAACACGTTGTGCTGTGCTCCAAAGAAACGCTGGAGATTGTCATCTGAATACATTAGTTCCCATTTTCAGAGGAGCGGAAGGCCGTCTGAGCAAATCCTGTTCACCTGCAATCATTTAGGGACGAGAACACAGATGGAAAAGAGCAGCAATGGCTTTCAGGGATAACAAACAGCCCGCTGCCGCACGCGTCGGGTAGGCCTGACCACAGTGGAAGAGATGAAGTCAGGATGATTCAGAATTAGCAAAATGAAGAGAATACATTTTAAATAATTTATCAACATCTGCCATTTGTTTATTTGCTTTTTTCATAAACACCTTTAATGATGTAACACTCAGGAATGTCTTAATTATTTCCAGTTTTTAGTCACTCTGTAGAAAATCGATAAGTTGAAATGGAAATTCCTTTTTTTGCTATAATTATTTCTATCATGATTTACATGCACAGAAATTATAAATTATATAAAATTATCATTTCTATACTGTATTAAATTGTATCTGGTGAAACAGGTGAGTTGAATACAGGCTGAGGGCCACGCTCTCTGAGCCTGGTTCTACATGGCGAAGGCAGGCACGGAAACTAGAGATCTTCAGTTACTTGGTTTCAGTTCATTATTTGAATTCTCACTAATTTCAAATTATATTTATAATAATAAAAAATATATGCACAAGATATTAAAATGATTTTCCAGTTCAAAGTTCCGATAGCAAAAATGGGCCAATAAGCAACAGACTTGTGCTCACGTCAGCAGCACATATAATATTAAGCAACAAATTTTCTCTTATGCTCTTTCTCTCCATAAATTTTCAGACCAATGTGCAAACACACAGACACACACACACACATATACATATACATACACACAGACATATATATATATACACACACACATATATACGTACATATTATATATATATTTGAAATTTGAGGTCTGGATGTCAAGTTGTAGCTACTACTGTCACTGTATATAAACTCTTAGTGTTTTGATGAACAAAGTACGGTGAAGAAATTCCCTGGCTGTGCAACTGTCAAATTCAATCTGTAGTTTGCATTTCTTGAATGCTGAAAATCATTAATAACCAAAATTAACAGATTTTCATAAGCATCTTTCACAAATCAGTAAAATGCCAAGATAATATTAAAGTCACTACAGTTAATAATTAATTGCCTTTAGTAAAAACTGCTCTTATGCCATGTGTGTGCTAAATTTATTACATATTCAAAACTCTAGAGTAATGCTGATAATGTGTTATTCTCGCTTTGTCGAAGATGAAAAACTGAGTAGAAATAATAGGTGGTTGGGTTCTTCAGGGAGTTTTCATCTCTGGGATGGATGTGGAAACCTCAGCATGAAAGGTCAGAAAGCTGAGCCAGGCTCCCCACCAGCAGAGCCAGCCCCAGCCCCGATGGTCCAAGAACAGGGCTGGCGTTCCTCGCGTACCCGACAGGCTTCGCGGCAACAGTCTCTCTCCCTCTCTCTCTGCCTCGCCAGAATTGCTGATGCAATCGTTTGGATCAGGCCTCCTCAATAAGTGAGAGGGGAATGGGGCTAGGACATCATCCACACACCAGAATGGCTGAGCCGGAGAGAGCTTTCTATGGAAGAGTGCTCTGGATACATTCACCGGTGCCCACGTGTGTGCCTCAGGCTGCAAATCCTGTAGTAAGAGCTGAGAGCTTGGAATATAGAAAGAGGCCAAATCCTAGATCCCGGAGTCTTAAATTCCTGAAAATCCAAGTTTGTACGATTTGGATATGGTGCTTGTGCCCACAAAGTGCTCGTGTGTCTTCAGGGTTGCGATGATGAGACATGTTGCATCCTACAAGAAACTGGGCCTGGAGGAAGGTGGGGACTCTGCCCCCAGAAGAGATTAATGTACTTTTCATGGGACTCTGGTTAGTTCTTTTAAAGCAAACGCACCCTTTCTGCCAGTGGCCATGTCCCTTTCTTTTTCTCCACTGTGCTGTTGCAAGTCAGGGGGTCCTCATGACAGGATGGAGATGAACCTCCCCAACCTTGGACTGTCCGCCTCGAAGTGTGAGCTACGGGAACCCCTTTTCTTTCTAAGTACCTGGATTTGGGTATTTTGTTGTAGCAAGGAAGAAGAGACCAATACACCAAGTAATTATTTCAGATGAACTACAGGTGTGATTAAGCAGAGATTTGTGCATGTATAATGAATGTTTTAGTTTGTAAAATTTACTTTGTAAAATGTTAAAGGTGAGTTTAAACCCCTTTCCTACCCTCTTCCATCTGATTTGTTCCACTCTCATAGTACATTTTTCTACTTCCAAATACAGTCATATGCTCAATCCTAACTCAGAGCTTTTCTTCTTTTCATATATTGTTCATCAGAGGTCTTTTAGCTCCTTTTATCAAGCAGTGTTTTGTAATGGAAGATAATTTCTCCCCAGAGTAAATGTGGTTCCATTCCTTAAAACAACATTTTGTTGCCTTACACACACATAATATTGTTCAAATAATACTGTGTTGCTGAGTTACTAAAAGATGGAGTCTACAGTGAAGTCCATGGACTCCAGTGTCTACCAGTTTAGTAACCATGTAAAAGTTGCCTGATTTTTTCAAGTCTTGGTTCCCTATTCATTTGTTTCTTTCTTTTCTCTTTTCTTCAATTTTATCCTGTCTTACTTGTCAAGATTCGTTTTCTAATCTGTAAAAAGATTCTAGTGCTTATGGTAAACAAGTCTTTTTTTCAGTAGACAAAAGCTAACATATCAAAGAAGGAATATTAATTATCAAGGTTAGTCAGTTTCAAAATAAAATAAGAAAAAATACAGGGCAGACTCTCCAATAAAGGAGCTTTGTTTTAAGAAGAAAGAACAGGCTGACATTCCCAGAGACCAACCCAGGGGCCAAGACGGCTCCTCACATGGCCAAGATGGCTTCTCACACCACCAAGATGGCACCTCACATGGCCAAGATGGCTCCTCACATGACCAACATGGCTCCTCACATGGCCAAGATGGCTTCTCACACCACCAAGATGGCTCCTCATGTACACAAGAACAAGGGCAAGTATGAGAGGTTTGTTAGGAAAGAGAAATTTGTAAAGCTGTTTGAGGGAACTGGCAAGCTCTGACTGACTGCAGTTACAATGGAAAGCTCATGCCAAAGTCACAGTGGGCAGTGCCATGGATGTTGCTAAGAATATACACATTGTTCAACAGATAACACAGCCCGTTTCACCAGACTAACCCAGCAGGTCCAGTCCTGGGACAATTATTTGTGACCTGGATGGTTTCTCCCTTTGCCCTCTCGACTTTAAGTGGGTATGCAAGAATATTTTCATTCGTATGTTCAATTTTCACATTAGAAGAAATAAAATGAATGAAAGCAGCGAATTCAGAGAAGAGTGCTCAAGTCATTAGAATATACAGGAGTAGACAAAATACTGGGATGAAAGTGAAAAGTTTTCTATCCTGTGATCAAAAGAATGAAGTGAACCAAAGGAAGCTGACATCTGACCAAAGAGAGTGGGAGACCAGAGAGATCTTAAATGTCACTCACTGAGCTCCTAATTGCCTGACAATGGGGATCAGTGTCTATTCCACTAATATTCTTATAAGACGGATATCACCTGCAGATGTAGCTAATAGTAATTAGAAGAAGGACGCGGTGCTCTTCAATTATCTCCTTCCTGATATGATATCTGAGAATGCATTTGAGAACAATTCATGATACAGACCAGAAGATCAGTTTATACATGGAAAAATGTGAATTACGTACCAAAGCGATGAATTGAGCCTCTGTTCCCAAGACCTGTCTGCCCACACCTGAGATTTCCTCTTGCCAAATCTAGATTACAAAGCATGCAGTCACATATCTGCGTTGATTTGCTTTTCTTTGCACTTGACAGTTGCTACCTTGAACTAGAAATTCACAGAAGCACATCTTCCAGGTGCCAAAATAAATTACATCCAGATTGAGACACTTTCCTTCTTTACTGCTTGAAATTTTTTCCACGTCCTCTAATTGCTTGGAGAGTTAGGTCACACAGAGAAAGTAATAGAAAGAGGAAAAAGGAGACAATCCCTACTTTTCAGGGTGTGGCGGTGTGAAACAAAGGGATCAATTCTTAGAGGAGCTTGGCATCAGGCCTGTGTCAATGGTAAATGAAGATAGATACAAGGTAGAGTTGGGGACCAACTCTCAATGTGATTTGGCTGGCTGCCTCTGGAAATTAGCTGGAAATTATGAATTTTAGGATCCCATCCTTCCCGAGATGAAAGACAGGGGCCCTGTACTTGCTGAGGAGTGAATTTTCCTTTTGCTGTGATTTTGATGATGGAAGAGGCAGAAGTTGCATGGTTCCAGATCTAGTGACTAAGGTGGATGAGGACATGGCATCATGATTTTACGAGCTGCCTTTCCACTGCATGGCACTCGGCAGCAGCGTTCACTGTATCTGTGATCACAACTCATTAAGACCCTCAGGAAAGAGGACTCCAGAGCTGCTGCAGAAAGTGGTGAGGACTATGGCCTAAGTGCGTTCAAAGACACAAGGAGTATTTGGAAGGCGGTTATGGCCATGTATCTTTTATCATTTTTTAGATAGTCACTATACGTTTCAATCACCCCTCGTATTTCCTTGACCAACATCTCTCCACAACTTCTTTAAGGAAGAAACTTCTTTGTCCCTCAGATTTTTTTATCCTCTACATTTAAAAGATGTGAGATGGTAACTTAGTTATATTATTTGGAAAATTATTCCAAATTCCATTTTTAAGTATTTATTTCTTGCAACAATATGAGTGCTAGAAATTTCAGCAAGGGTTTCTTTCTTCCTCTATTTCTCATATCAGTACAGAATCTGGCACCAAATAAACATAAAATATGCTGAATGAATGAGCAGATAAATACAAAATGAATAATAGGAGCAGAAAGCTTCACCAAAATTTCTCAAACACTTACTCAGTGTGAGTCTACAAGCTAAAAGTAATAGCTATAAACACAGCAGGGGAAGGTGGCTGAAACATGACAGGATTTAAGCAGTTGTTTGGATTTACTGAAAATACCACATTTCCAACTGAACTTGAACCTGGGTCAATCTGTACTCTATTATTAACTATGTTTTCCCTTAGGATTGTCATATAAGGGTTTTCTAGATGGCAAAGCATAAAAATCACAGAATGAGAAATGATTAGGTGAGAGAAAAAATCCCTGCAAGCTTCAAATCCCACGTTCATCATTTATGCACTGGTGGAGGTTGTAACCTTTCCTGCACAGAACTGCTCGCTCATTTAGAGACCTTAAATCTATGGGCCAAAATTAGCCTACAAGCCCACGATTGAGACGTGCAGGAGCCAAAACTGCTGGAAGACAAACCTAGGTCTCATTACATGAGACAACAGATGAGTGTGAAGATGCTGCCAGCGCGGAGCCCGCATTCCGGGCTGGTGATGTCCAGCAGCTTCAGCACCCTTGACAGATGTCGGCGACAACCTTCCAGAACAGCAAATCGCTGTTTTCTTTAGTATATCTCTTCCAGGCAGATGTGTCGGGTGCCAATTTACAAATGTCCCAGCCTTGAGTTAATCAGTATAAAGAATTTAAGTGTGTCAGGCAGTAAGTACATCCCCGCTGAACCTGCCAAGGTCTGGACTCAGTAATCTTCCAGGAAATGTTCCACCTCTAACAGCAACGGAACAAAGAGAAGCATTAGGTGCATGAGATTCCCTGGCAGTCTACTTAAAGGTTTTTGACACACCTACAATCCTCGGTGTGGTGTGGACAGGACCATCTGTGCATCAGGATGCTGTGGTTCCATACGCTAAAGATGTGACCTTGGGCAGTTGTTTAAGCATTACAAGCCTCAATACCAAAATCTCCTAGATCATTTTCTTCTCTCAAGGCCTATAATGGGAGTGACATTATTCTTGAATAAATGGAAAAAAAATCCCTAGAAAATAATGACACTGGAATTTACAAACTGAGATGGTAAAATGTTCATTGGGATATTAAAATCAAGTGGTTTTACTGTTGGTATCAGAAATGAGATTCATCATCTCCTACATTCAAAATAGGACACTGTGAATCAGTACCCTGCTCCAAAAAACAGATTATATGAACATTCCTGTATATTTTAAGGACAGTTAAATAATCTGCAACTAGTTATGGGTGATAAAGAAATATAGGATTTTGCATCGAAAAGGAAATGTGCACTTCTAAAAATGTGCAGCATCATATGAAACTTCTTCCTGAATAGGGTACATTTTTCTCCCTGCTAATTTTAGAAGTGTTACCACAGGCACAACCTACCTCCATTCAACATTCGGCGATTGCCAGTGTTTGAAGCCAACGGCACAGACAGAAGGGTGATGAACACGAACCAATAACACATTTTAAAATAACTTTGACTAAAACATTCTCTGTAAGACTTAGTTAACAGCCAGAATCCCAGTTTATGCATAAGATATAAACAGATAATGTATTTTGAAATCTGTATTGCAAGCTTGTATGGAAAGTGGATGTTCAAATAAGGAGGGTGGCGGGAGTCAGTATTCTTTCCAGAGAATTTGGCTTACAGGGATGCAGATCAGGAATGAAGCAGAGCAGATGATTCAGTCAATGAGAAGGCCAGATCACATTAAATTTAATGTTCTTACCATGTTTCAGATGAGGTCACTCTGGAATCTGCATTGTAACTAATCGGCTATACTTGGGAATTCAGAGTAAAGGGCCAATAAAGAAGAGGGGGATGGAGCAACTCAAGTGCTGAAGCACCAATAGCTTTGTGTATCTGTGGCTACATCCCTGTCGACTTTATGCAATGTCAGTTCAGATTTAGGAAGTCTCTCAGACGCCTCCTGTGTTCAGAGCTGAGGCTTTGGGAAAGTGACTGGATCACGGGGTGCTGTGGTGGGTTCCTCCACTGATGGGTTCGTACAACACACTGTTAGGAGGTGGGACCTGGTTGGAGGTGGCCACTCGGGTTTGACCTGAAAAGGTGCGTTCTTGTCCCCAGCTCCTCCCTTCTCTCTCTGTTTCCCGCTCGCCATGGATGAGCAGCTTTCCCACGCCACACCCTTCCACCATGATGCTGCTGCCTTTAAGCCAGCCAGCCACATAGAGAACTCTATAAAACCACGAGGCAAAAGAAATCTCCCTTAAATTGCCGGTGTCAGGTATTTTGTTTCAACCACAGCGCAGAGCCTGAGAAAGCCTCCCCTAAGAGCAGGATTCTCTCTCCCCTCTGTCCGTTTTCCCATTTCAAGAGGCCAAGCAGAGCCACAGAATCCCAAACCCGCGTTTAGCGGTGGGGGGACCACCACAAATGGAGAAAGCAGGATGTGCCTGAGAAGAAAAGGGTGCGTGGCACCCACACTCTTCTTCCCCAGGAATCACAGATCCTCCCCGACTCTGCCTTAGCGGGCTTGTGGGGGTTCAAATGCCTCCTTCCCTAGTCGGCATCTCTTCTTGGCTTCAGGAACCACTTGCTTTGAGCTTGGCGTGGAAAAAGGGACAATGAAAAAGGAAAGAAGAAAGAAAGTAGAGTGAGGGTAAAGAGATGGGATAAGAGAAAAAGCAAGATAAAGGAAAAGAAGAAAGGAGGAACTTAGGGAGCAAATACTTCAGCTTAAATGTCTCTCTTTCACTCCAGAATACTGTCTTTCTGCTGTCATATTAGAAATTTCCAAAAATAACATCTGGGCAAGCAGATGGCTTAAAGATACTTTGCAAACAATTTACCAGTTAATTTAAAGCCACATAGCAACACTGTATCACAGGTATTAGAGGGACGCTATTATGTTCTCTATAAACAAACAAACCAAAGTTTTTAAGTAATAGAGAAGGATAAATTCTCTGCGGCTGGATTCTGCTTCATGCCAATTCATCTCTTTCGGGCTGCTGAGCGCCACCTTCTTACATCACAGTGTTTCCTGGACCATCTGAGCAAATAACACAAAAAAATTGACTTAGTCCTTATCCAAATACTGCCTCTTAACTTTAATTATATTTTGTGTACGCAGCCTTTCTGCAGCCAGATAACAAACCCCTGGATAGCCCGTAATTCCAAAGACAGAGCCAAGATTTGATAAGGAAAAGGCACTTAGCAAACAACTTATCCTTTCATTATTGGACCAGAGAGTAAAGCACGATGTAGAATGATGGAGGGAAAATAGATCATTTAAATCTACTCTGAAATGATTAACTGAGACTCACAGTCTTTTCCAGTTCAGTGAGTGTGTGCTGGTCCTGGGGTCGTTTGTCTCCACTGTGGGCCCACGTCAACATCTTTATTCAGTTACTGAAATTTAAAATGTGCATAATCTCAGTCTTATAGAATCACAGTCGCTTCTAATGGCTCCCCCTTTCGATATATCTTCTACTTGGTCATTGATGTGTGTTCTTTCCTTAATTATTTGTGGGACACCTGCTTGCTTAAATCTTCTCTATTGTGCCCTAACGGTTAAGGGACAATTCCAGTTCCTGGGTTTATCAGTCACAGAACTTGTCATTTTCAAAGCATTCAGTTTACTTCCATTCCTCGAACTTTGCCTGATTTTCAAGGTCAAATTCAAGAATGGATCTGTTTTCTAATACTTCTCTGGACAAACGTTACCATTTCATTTTTCATCTGGGATGTGCCTATATATTCTTTTTCTTTTTGGTACCAATTAACACCACATTTGGCAAATTGCCGATGCTCAATTATTCTTACAAAAAGTGAATAACTAATTCATTAAGCAGCTTTATTCTCCTCTGCATCTTATTTTCATTTTTTTTTAATGCAATGGTGTCATTGTTCAAATATACTCTGCAACCCTTTCCAGCGCTGACATTTTAAATGTCTATGTTATTAATTAGATAACATTGCTCCTGGGGTTATAAGGCTTTGTTTGCAATCTTGTGTCATAAGGAAATGGGTTTCTCAAGGTCATGGAATTTTGAGAAAGATACGACATTTCACTCCAGTCTCCAAAGACAAGTACTTTAGCACATAAAAGTTTAGGTAAGACTCCAAATGAGAAAATGTGCTTAATTTCCATGAGCTCATTAATTTCTAAATCTGGTTAAGTATGTAATAATCACAATTGTTTCATATCGCCTAAGCTCACGCAACAAAGACAAGCCAAAGATTCGCTGCATTAAAATAAAGTGATGAAAGTCTATCAATTGATTTTCAGGGCTCAGCTTGGGAAGAAGAGAAGAGTGGCAGGTGCTAAGCCATTATGGAAGCCCATGGCAACACCAGTTCCATCCCCAAAAGTAATTACAAGAAGCTGAGGGAAACACAAATGACTATCATAAAGAACAGACTAATAATGAAGGAATGAGAAAGTCAGGAATTTTTCAACCTCACCCAGATCTTAACTGGAAGCCTGGGAATGGATGTAGAAGTTCTGCATTCTTCTCCACTTGATTTAGATGTTTCTTTTTCTCAGTTTCACATTGCATCTCATATATCAGCAAAGTTGGATTTTAAGGTAATTTAAACATACATGGTAAGATTTTTTTTTCTTAAAAAATGAAATTATTATACTTAGAAGAGCCACACTGACTTTGTTTTTCCAGAAAGGTAAAATTCTATCAGGTGCAGGAGCAATTTTGTTTTAAAAAACTGTGGAATTGCTACTTACAGGGAAAAAAAATGACAACTAAGAATTTTAGCAATATGAACCCTAATAATTATAGGCTTTGGAGATTGAAAATAGTACCCATAGCTATTATAAATGGGGTTAAATTTTTGGTTTCTATTCAAATAATTCACTATTGGCATTTAGCAGAGTCACTGATTACATTAACATTTTTGATGAGATGAAGGAAAATTATAAGCCCAGCATTTTAATAACATTCCCACTGAGGATTACCCAAAGTGGCAATATTTTTCTGTTTAAAAATAATTTTAATAAAATATACTGGAAAAGGCAAGAGTTTTCTTTTCTTTTTTTTTTTTAAGAGTTTTCAACTTAGATGTTAATGATCAGAATAATAAAAAGGCTTTGATTTTATTTTTGTACTTCTTTTATGGTCTCGGGCACTGAAATCTTATCTGAAAATAATACGTAAAAGTGAATCTTATGTAAAAACCATATAAAAATATGTAAAAGGAATGCACTGATAATTAAGAGCCTGAGTGGGTTTACTTCATTTTTGGACAAGTAAGTTTTCTCTTTTGTATCTTTGTCTCCTTGGTGAGCAATACTGGTGCCTGCTGGAGTGCACTGTGCACACAGGTGCGATGCAGGTATTTCCGGGGTGCCAAATGGGGAAAGAGCAGGGCAGATGATGGGGGAGGCTGGGGACGGCCTTGTTTGTCCCAGTCCAGCGATCTATAATCTCCTCTCAATGCAAACTTGAGAGAAATCTGGGAAATTTCAGAGGCCAGCAACCCTGTGCACAACACGGTAAGGAAAAGAGGATAATAGATCCAATAGCAAAGTAGAAAATAAACACATTCTTCCCCTGCAATGACAGAACTACTGTGGCGGCCCACGTCTCCTCAGAATAGTGATAACTTGCATGGAACTAGAAATTTACAGTTTGTAAACCACACTTGTGTTACTAACTGCCCTCATAAGAGCTGAAACTGGGCCTGGTGGCACACACCTGGAATCCCAGCACACTTGCAGGCTGAGGCAGGAGAAACAAAAGGTCAAAGCCACTTTGGGTAACTTGGAGACTTACCAAGACCCAGCCTTAGAATAAAAAAACAAGAAAATAATAGTAAAATAACAGGCTGGGAGCGTAGCTCAGTGCGAAGGCCTTGGGTTTGATCCCCAGCACTGTGAGCGCGCGCGCGCGCGCGCGCGCACACACACACACACACACACACACATAGTGTCCTGATAAATATGTGAAGTCATTGCTATTGACAAGCAAAGCTGTTCAGGGACAAGAGTTAATTTACACAAGATAAGGAGAGGCCAGAAGTAATAGCATTAGAAAACAGATCAATATTAGAATCCAGATTTATCTTTCCACAGTCTCTCTCTCTGTCTCTCTCTCTTCTCCTCTCCTTTCTTCTTCCCCAGTTTCCTTTCCTTTTTCCTGTTTTTCCTCTTGTCTTTTACTCCTCTTTGATTTCTTTTTCTTTTTATCTATCAGTTCTTCACCATGGTCCACAAATTTGCCTAACTTATATATTCTTTGGTACCATTTTTGAAGTTTAATGAGGTACTCATATTGCTTTCAAAAATATTTGTCTTGATGTACAAAACTAAAACACATGCTTCTTTGGGGATGAATTTAACAAACTATAAGCAACAGCTGTAGGTCCACAGAATCATGTTAATGTTTTAAAATAATTAGACTGCCTGACCCCTAAAATCACAAGGGAACTTGCTAAGAAATTCTATTCAGTGGAAACATCAATGATAAAGCTAACTTGCTAGGATTATATCAGAATGTTTTTAGTTGCCTTTTGTTTTCTGAGACAGGTTCTCACTATGTAGTTCACTCAGGCTGGCCTTGAACTCATGGCAATTCTCCTGCCTCAGTCTCTCAAGTGCTGGGATTACAGGTGTCCTCTGCCATGCCCAACTATATCACTAATTTTTAGCAAAATTATACTAAAATATTGTTTCTTGAGTCCCAATTCAGTATTATTTTCACTAATTCTTCTGATAGCCCCATCTAAATTGGGGTTCCAAGACTAGAGGGGCAACAACTCTGTGCTAAGGAAAAAGCTGGAGAGCCAGAGGTGGGAGTTTGTCGTGGGCTTTTACAAGGCGTTTCTTTAACTTGCTGGGTGTCCCGATTCCTACTTGTCCAACCCACAGCCAGGGACTCCTTCACACAAGACATTTGTTATTTTACTAATGTACAGTCCGGGGGTTCTCATTTAGAGATATGTTCTATATCAAGACGATTTTAATCTCTAATATTAGGAATAAGACAAACAATGTCCATTTTTCCAGGACACTTCATTGACAGGACTATCTTTTCTAAAATCAGTTGACCACATTCGCTCTTGTTCCACTTCGGACACTTCTATTCTGTCCCACATGTGTGGGGAGCTCTCTTGACACAGTACCTCAATACCCTGTTTACTGTAGATGGAGAGTTCAGATTAGGTGAAAGGTGTCATTTAAATGTTTTGTTTTCAAATATATTTACCCAATTCTGGATCTTGTATCATCCTTAGGAAGGCTAACCTCAATTCCTCAATTTCTAAAAAATAAAATTTTGTTGGATTTGATTTGGGTTACATTGATTCTGTTGGTCAAATGTGAAAAACAAAAACCGTTAGCCTTACAAGTTTGAATTTTTTAATCCCCAAATAAATTATGCTGCATTCCATTAGATATACTTTGATTTTCCTCAAAAATAGTAGGAGTTTATATCATATACAATGATACACATTTTGTTCGATTTACTCCTAAGGGTACAGCATTTAAATTTTTTTTCTTTCTGGTGCTGAATTTCTTTAAATTTCAATTTCCAATTTTTCATTACGTGCTTAAAGAAATGCAATTTATTTTTTAATAACCCCGTGTCTCCCAAACTAGTTCTAGCAGCTTCTTTTGCAGATTCTATGAGATTTTCTGTATATATAATCAGCCATTTGCAAAGAACAAGAGTTTCATGCCTTTCTATCACATCAACTTTGCCTTTTTGCTTGGACTGAAATATAATATTGAATAGGAGTCCTGAGCACAAAATCCTTGCTTTTTCCTGACCTTAAGAGAATGACAATTAGTCTTTCACTCTTAAAAGTAGTAATTGCTCTAGGATTAAGGTATCTATCCTTTATTAATGTGAGAAACTTTTAACTTATTCTTAATGTGTTAAGATTTTTTTTTTTACTGTGAGCTGCTATTGCTTTCTGTCAAATTATTTTATTATATGTGCAGAGATAATTGCTTATTAAGCTTTTGATATGGTAAATCAAAGAGATTGATTTTCAGCTGTTGAACCAATCTTATGTTTCCAGAAGAAACCTTGCTTAATCCTGATCTAGTATTCAGAATATATTATTGGATTTGATTAAAATTTAATTAATATTTATAGTTCTGTTCATAAGCAACACTGTTGTGTAGTTTACATTTGACACAATACTTCTGCCTGAACTTGGAATCCGGTTAACACATTACTCATGTAAGTTTTGTTGTTATAATAATGATGGGCTCATGAAATGGGTTTAGGAATCTGAATTAAAATAAATTTGAAGATGAGGATATGGCCAGGCTTTTAAAATGGGAAACCTTCCCTCAGGAGCTATACAGGGTATGATTACATTGAATTTATTCCCTAAGTATTTGACAGAATTTACAAGTGAAGCTATCAAAGTTTTCTCTTTTGGAAGATTTACTGAAATGAGTTTTTTATGTCTATGCCTTTCAAAGAATCGACCCATTTCATAAATACTATAAAATGTGTAACATAAAAAATTTCATATCCACTTATGATCTGTTTAATGTTCACAGGATCTGTTATCATTTCTCTTGCACCCCTGATATCAGTATTCCTGACTGCGATATTTTCTTCACTAATCAGGTAGTTTTGTCAATTTTATTGATGTTTTTAAAAAACAAGTTTGGGGTTCTGCTGATTTTTCTTTATTGTTTTTCTTATACCAATTCTGTTGATTTTTTTTACTATATACTGTGGCATCATTTCTGTATGCTTTGGTTTAATTTCCTCTGCTTTTCTACTTTGTCAAGGTGGTAGTTTAGAGCAGATTGGACAAAGTGTATCACAGGACACATTCAACCTGCTGTAGGTTTGTAGATGTTGTGTCAGCTAAGGGTAAGTTTGTTTTTTTTTTTCACGTTTGCGAAAATGTTCAAAATAAGAATAATATTTAAAGTTTCCTAATACCTAAGAAATACTAATATTTAATGAGATGGAAACACTAATTACCCTGATTTGGACACTATACACTGTATACATGTATCTAAGTATAATACCAAACTCTTCAGATCACTGTGAATAATAAGCCAATTAAAAACTAAAATTACAAAAATATTTCATGACATACGAATTTCAGTTTTCTGCAATAATAAATGGAATTCTATTAGAACACAGTCACATTCATTTATTTACTTATCGACCATGACTCTTTTTACGCTACGATTATAATTGAAAAGTTGTTACACCTACTGCATGTCCCACAAAGCCTGAAGCATTTTCTATCTTGTCCCTTATTTAAAAGAAATGTTTCTTAATTTCTGGCTTAGGTCACTGATCTGCAATTTGTTTTGTTTGATTTGTTTTCCTTCCCTCTTTCCCTCGCCACCTTTCTTCCCAATCCAGCAATATTCAGAGGTCAAGGTTAGAGAAGGCCACTAATCTCATCGAAGGGTAGATCAGTTGGTGTCAACATAGCAGAATACTACAAACTGTGAGAGGCGGGGCTTAGGCACAGGAAGTAGGAAGTATGGAGTAGGAAGTAGGAAGTAGAGTGTACCTTTGAAGGGTATATTGCCCACAACACCTCTATCCCCCACCCTGCTTGCTGTGCAGGATTGTGGGTGATCATCTCCCAATGTCAAGAGGTTATAAAGGAAATCTCATCTGCAGAGGAGGAGGAGAAAAAAAGCAGAAGAATCCCTCACTTCGAATGACATTAGGGAGATGTGTAGAACGTTTTCAGAAAAGCACCACCCATATAAGGCTGTAGCAGTGATAGCAATGAATCTGTTTAAGACAATGCAACATCGTATTTCCACAAAATCCTCAAAAAGAGGCAAAAGGAAGTGTTATTGGATAGGTTCTTTGTTAAAGTTGCAGGAAAAGAAGAAAGATTCTATTGAGCCAACAGAGACGGCGATTCTGTTAGTGATGGTCATCTATGCAACAGCCCTCCTCATGTGTCTCCCCCACACCAGCTGTGAAGGTTTTCAAAAGTAACTGAAGGTTAATTTTATTTTTCTTTATATTTTGTATGCTCTTTATTACTCTGTATAATATTACAGTATTGTAATAATTTTTATGTGAATATTTTTGGGTTCCAGAAAGAATCATCCGAGTTTCCATTACTTCTTATGGGGAAGTTCTCTTGGATATAGAAATGCTTTGGATTACAGGCATGTTTCCCAGATGCATTGCGCTTGCAAACTAATGTTTTCCTGTAGCTATCTTTAAAGGACTTATCTGTTCATTTTAACCATCTCTGTTATTTCAACTGACTCTTCTTATACGTGTGTGTGTGTGTGTGTGTGTGTGTGTGTGTGTGCTTCACTGAATGGTGCAATGTTCTGAGTTTTGTATTTTTCAGTGTTATATGTTCTTACATGTCTTTAATGGCTGTTGGCCTATGTTCTACCCATCTTTGAGGATTGTTTCCAAAACTTTTTGAGGCACATGTTCAACAGCCCCACCACAGGGTAATTTAGCCTAAACTAAGGCATTATGATCCTTGGGCATGTGCTGAGGGCCGTGTATCAGTGAGGTTTCTGCACTGTGACCACTATGACCTCAGGCAAACCTTCACTTTGGAAATCTAGAAATCATCCATCTTTATGTTCCCTGTAGTCATTTTTTTTCTCTAGCAATGTGCTTCAACCAACCTTGTGAAACTTAAAAGACGCAGAGAAAAACTTTTGTGGATTTCTTTTGCTCTTGCTTCAGGTAATTTTTACCCTTTGAGTTCTATGCTTCATGAATTCTGGTCCTCCTAGTTTTATACCTTCTGATCTCTTTAATTTAACAATGCTATGGGACTCAGTCTGCATCTCTTCTTTTGTTCCGAAGGTTAGCAATTGCCTTAAAGCTAAGAGGAGACAGAGAAATCAGGGGTGTAATCAAAATTTCAAAGGGATATTTTCTTAGTCACATTTGAAATTTACAAGTGGTACTATGAAAAACTAGAATGGATTGTCTACTAGAGAGTATATGAAATTAAGAGACTTTTCTTTCCCTATTTTCTGTTTCCTTTCTCTATTGCCTCTTCTTGAATACCATTGATTTTTTATTATGTCTTAAGCTTTGAAGCAGCCGTTATTATAAGCCCTTTAGGGTATTGTTAACGCCTACGTTAAGGGCCTTTATGGATACCTAAATCAGACCATCTGCTTGGCATTCACAGGAAATATTATGAAGAAAAAGTCAACATTTGGATTAGCTCTATGTAACATTAGATGCTAGATGATAATGCAAATTCACAAATGAATTTTGGCAGAGCTTGTGGCCATTCAGGCGGGATGCATTAAATTATTTGTGGGCAATTTGAAAACGTTGAATATTGTAATACATAAATATGATTAGCTTAACCCAGGGCACCTCATTAATAGAACACAATCAGCTTTTATTTTGCAGTCTATGTAAGGACCCTCATTTCTATTTGAGGAATTCTGAAAATCAGACTGAAACACTGGTTGTCACATCATGCGTTAGTTTTAAGTTCGGTAGAAAATGTAACTCTTATCACTTCTGCAGTATAAATATAAGCTATTATATTTGGCATTTTTTCGTACATTTGCCTCATTGGCCTTTTACTTCTCCAACATGGAAAGCATACAAATTAAAGGAATAGATGGGCAGAATCTGTGATCTGTGTTCAATTCTGTGACCTTGAGCAAGTCTATTAATTTTTCTCAACACATTCTTCTCCCTGTGAAAGGAGAATAACTTGTATTCATAGAATTTGCAAGTATTAATTATAAAATAAATGTGGAGGCATTTGGCAAAAGATCAAACTCAGGGCCTTGCGCTCGCTAGGCACGCGCTCTAACCACTGAGCTAAATCCTCAGCCGTTATCTTTACTTCAAGTAATTATTTACTCTAAAATGCATGAGCCCAGGGCATAAACCCTAAATTGGTAGTTAGTACCATTTCCTATTCTTGAGAGGATAATACCTTACTTGGAAAAATTAAAAAGAAATTAATGGATTGCACAATTTCCTACTTAGAGATGGGCCCAGACCCTTGAAATTACTTCAAACTTTGGCTCTTTGAGCTCTAATTTGACACTTAGCCTTCTAAAGAGAATCCAAGTCACTTTTTAACTCACTGGCCTCACAGATGGCAAATGAATGAGAATAATTAGACATTATTTTAAAAAAAATGGAAAGTGTCTCAAGACAGATCAAGCTTTTGAAAATTTTACCACTCCTGGCAAAGCTCCAGCTCTTACTAGTGAGTTAGTGTTTGGTTCTAGCAGCTCTTTTGGGGGAGAAATGTGATGGAACGAGAGGACCCCTTAACCTCTCTGACCTGTAGAAACTTGTTACCGACTATTCCCACCTTTATTCTTTTGTTAACCTGACAAGTTCAGCCCTCAGTTCTATTAATACTAGTCCACAAAGAGGACCTCTGGAGAAAATCAAACTCTTTATTTTTGGGTTCCTGTTGCAGGAAATGCTGTTTGCCATCCTTTGATTTTCAATCTATGTACTTCCCTTTGGGTTAGATGTGTCTCTTGTATGCAGCATATTGCTGGATCTTCTTTCTTGATCCATTCTGCTAGCCTGTTTCTTTTGATAGGTGAGTTGAGCCCGTTTACATTGATGGTTACAGCTGTTATGGGTTGACTCTTTTTTGCCATATATCTTTTCTGTAGTTAGTTCTGTGATTCACTTTAGGTCAATTGCTTTTCTTTCCTGGTGGGATTTTTTTAGTGTCCTTGTAAATGTAGTCAACTCTTTCCTTCTCCAGGATGTCCTTCAAGACATTTTGTAGAGGTGGTTTGGAGGTTGTGAATTTCTTCAGTTGCTCTTTGTCATGGAAGTATCTTATTCCATTGTTGAATTTGATAGATAGTTTGGCTGGGTGCATCAATCTGGGTTGGAGATTGCTTTCTTTCAAGGCTTGGAACACGTTGCTCCAGGCTCTCCTTGATTTTAGGGTTTGTGTAGAGAAATCCGCTGTGATTCTGATGGGTTTACCCTTATAAGTGATTTGTCTTTTTTCTCTAATAATTTTCATTATTCTGTGCTTTTGCTGAATTTCTGGAATCTTGATTATTATATGTCTTGGTGA